>JAAWXA010000039.1:5839240-6020209 GCA_038090715.1 Florisuga fusca
GCTGTCCCCATCTCCGGCTTCCCCCGCCGCTCCTTCACCTCGGTGTCAAACCCACTGGAGAAGGCAGCTGGGCCCGGGTTCCACCGCACCGGGGCCGGGGTGGTTTGCCTGATCCCGGCGGGTGGAAGCTCCCGTCCTGAGCCGCAGGCAGGGACCGGCAGCGGGCAGCGGCTGAAGGGATCCCGGGAGGAGGTACCCCCGGCAGCGTGCTGTGTTCAGCCTTGATGGGTGCTCCCCGACAAGCCAGGGGTCCCCTTTACACTGCCCGTGTCCCTGCTGCCGGGTTTACTGCCTGGCCGTCATGGAAGATCTGGCAGGGTTTTTCTGTAACCTGCGCTTAGAAGTTTCCACCGGGATTTTGGCTCTGCTTGTGAGTCAAAGCCCCAAAGCCGCTGATCCCCACCCCAAGGTGACTCCCATCAGATGCACTTCAGGGGCCTGAGCTGTGCCCCCTGCTCGGGCAGAAGCTGTAGACCACCTCTCCAGAAGGTTTTTTTAAATGTTGGTATGGAAAAGAGTTATCTTGCTTTTCCATGCCTTCTGCCACAACAGATTCTTCGGACTGCTAATTATTATGTTAATGGAGATGATCAGTTGGAAGGCTGACCCATCAAGAGGCAAATAAATAAGTTTCTTGCATTGTCTCAAGACATCAGTGGTCTGATCCAGTGTGTCCTAAGGCAGCATGACTCTGCAGGTTTTTGGTTAAGAGACACCAGTGGTCTTGCATGTGGGGAGGGGGTTGGGTTTCAACGCCTGGTCCAAGGACAAGATGATGCAGGACCAGAGCTGGAGTACAGACCAGACCCGAGGTCCTCTCCCAGAGTGTGTGTCTGCCTCAACCACTTGTTTCATCTCTTTCCAGTGTCTTTGAGTTAGCTACCACAACATACTGTTTACAGAGGATGCTGAATATGTGCCTGTTGGTGCCCAGATGACAGCGCAGTGGTTACAGGAGTCTTTTCAGGAGATGGAGGAAGCAAGTTGGGCTCCTGGGGTAAATGCTGTTAGGCTACACTCATGTTTGAAGCATTAAGGTCCTTTTAGCCTAAGTGCTTTAGCTTTGGGACTGCAAAGGTGCCTCTCTGATGGCCTCCTGGTTTGCTGTCTCAATAGGTTCAGCTCAGATTAAGTCTGTGTGCGTTTAGTGACAAGTGTGAGGGAACCAGTCCCCACTTTGGGCTGATCACGTTCTAGAAGTCTCATTTTAAAGTGGTTTCTCTTTTCCCCCTTTATGCTTAAAGAGGCCTGTGGATCATGGGTGCATTGCACGTTTTCTGCTCATGGGTGCAGGCAGCAAAATGGATTGCAAATGGTCAAAAAAGTAGAGCTTTTGGTTGTTTTTTTTGTTTTTTTTGGTGTTTTGTTTTTCGTGGGATTTTTATTGTTTGTTTGGTTGGGTTTTTTTCATTAAAAAGCCACTAATAAATTAAATCAAGCGATCTTCTCTGGCATAAACCTACCTGGCAAACAAGAGTTCAGATGCCCAACTTTTGTTCTTTGAGGATGCAAAATGTAATTAGCACTTCCAGCATTCTTGGGTGCAGTCAGACATGGATTAGCAGTGGCTGGAGCAAACTTCAGCTCTTGCTTTGGGTTTGTGCTGGTTTTCCACTGCATGAGTTTGTGTGCTTGTTGGGAGAGCCCATTCCAGGAGTGATAAGAAGCAGCCCTCACTTTGAAAAGTAATGGAAAACTTGCTGTTAAGACTTGGAGAATACCTGTTCATTTTTCAGTCTATCATGTTTTCCTTCAGAGCATCAGTGCTGACAGATAGCCAGTGCTGCATGATTTTTCAGCTGTATATTCTACTGCTTTTAGAGACAACAAGAGTGCTGAATTTAGTCAAAGTGTTGCTTATTTTCCTCTGTTATCTGTCTGCTCTGATGCTCTGAGCTGAAATAAAACAGATTGAAAACCAAATTGGAGTGCATTATCCTCTGGGAAACCTGCCTGATCTGACCCTGTGGAGCACCCTACAGAAAGGTAATAACCTCTCAGCTTCTTCTGACAATTCAAAGACTGAATTATTTTTGGCGGGAGAGGTAAGAAAATTGAATTGCAGTACATGATTTTCTGGCTTTCCAATAATCCTCTTCTGTAAGGCCATCAGCTTAGGAAGAAGAAAACAGGAAACTGGTAAACATGCACTAAAACTATTCGGGTTCGGATTTAAGGCTGTCACTGTCCTTAAGTCCCAGGGGCTAAAAGCAGAATGTTGCCTATCTCTTGGAGGCTGCTGTTGTACCCAGGGGACTTCAGGGCCAAGGCAGACGAGAGAACAAATCTCAGCTTTCTGTCCTGCTGCATTTTCCAATTTACATGAGTCTTGTGAAGGGAGTCTTTGAGTAAGAGCAAAATGAACAGTGATGGTTTGGAGCAGCTTCTGTGAGACACTCCCCACCACCTCTAACAGAAGCAGCAGTTATTTAAGACAGGCAAGTTAGATTTTTCCAACTTTTTTTTTTTCTTCCTGCCTCCTTTGTTTGAGGTTTTTAGAGCTTGCATTGGAATTGCTTCCTCCAGCTTTTACCCCGGGGATGCAGGGTGCACTGCACGGTGCTGGCAGTGGAGGGAGCACAAGGCTGTGGATTTCTGCCTTTAAACATCAGTGTGATGGTATTCCTTAATTTCTGGCAGTGCAAAATAGTTGTTGAGGTCTTTTAATTTTTTTATTTTTTTTTTAAAGCTGAAAAAACACAAACCTGCTCCATGTGCATCCCAAGGAATAATTTCAGGCATGGACCTCACCTTCAAGCTGGCTACTGAGGTGCTACTAATCAATGGAGGAAGCAGTTTTTGGCATGACTTTATCAATGCCAACAAATGTGTTGATCAGCACTTTGTAATGTCCCTCAAATACAGCAGTGAGGGGCATACAGAATCTTTTTTCTAAGGCCACAATGGCATTGAAATTCTTCCTGTGCCTCCTGATGGACTTTCGGATGTTTTGAGGGTACTGCAGCTGAAGTGCTCAATCCTAAATTTCAATTATTTTTTTGATGGACGTAGTGGTGTGGATGTCTTTTGAATCTGTTGAATCCAGATCAAAGTAATTATATGAATAATGAAGAGAAGTAATTTAATTTGAACACTCCCTTAAGGTTCTGTAGATAGAATTGGGTATTCCTGTTTCTTCCTTCTCAGTGAAGAAGCATTTTTGCTGTCAACACAGCCTTCTCATCTTCTAATGTAGCTTAGAAAAAGACATGATCCTCTCACAGTGTGAAGGCATGTGAGGATGGAAATACCTGGGAAAAGGAAGAAAGAGCTGGAAGTGATCATTGTAAGGTAACATCACAGACCTGTTCTGGACTCCTGTACCTGGGATGTTCAGCAGAGGATGGGGCTTCTCTGTTGAAGGAGGTGCCTTGAGAGCAGTCACAGGTAACTGCTTAAGGATGATGGGAGGACATTTATCAATACAAGGGCTAGTATAGCCTTAGAAATGTGGGCACTTTTGAAAATTAGGCTGAAATCGATTGCCTTTTTGCTCCCCTGACCTCCAGAAAGTCTGCAAACTCCTGAGCTGCCTTGGTGTTCCTTGCCCTGGGAAGTTGGCAGGATGAAGCCATGTTCCCAGGATATTCCTTAAAGGAGTCATTTTGCAAAGCCCATTTCTTGTACAGCTAAAATGAGCAAATATCTCTGTCTCCTCTGTTCCCCTTTCTGAGTCAAGCAAGCCAATGTTTTGGAAGGAGGCAGTGCTTGTGTGGCTCAGGTGTTGGAGGCCCCAGAAGCAGCCTGCTTAGACCATGATTTACCTTCAATCTGAAATTAATACAAAGTCCCCAGTGCTCCTGGCTCCAGAGAGGATACAGAGAAGCAGCTTTAAGCTGGAGAAGTGACAAATGGCTTTTTCTTACCAGTGGTTCAGGCAGGGGCAGATGGCTCACACTGGAGTGCTCATCACTGCTGAAGTATTAGTTACCTGCTCTCAGAGAGGCTCCCAGTTCAGCCCAGTCCCCCAGCCAGGTCTCCCAGAAGCCATCTAGAAGGTGTCTGGGAGATGCAGCCAGACAAGTTCAAGTAAGAAACAAGGCATGTGATTTAACACAGTCACTGGCAGTGGAGGCTCCTTCTACCTTCTAGCCATGAGTGGGCATCTTGCTGGTAGAGAAGCTTCAGCCAAACCCAAGTGACTGAGTCTGGAAATCTAGGGGGCAGTGATGGATGAGAACTCAGATTGCTGGTGGTGGTCCCTTCTGCCCATAAGCTATGAAATAAAGCCTGAAGTGTTGCCTTCATTAAAACATGGCTGTTCTCTTTGGCAATACTGGAGCTTTGGGTCCTGACAATTAAAGAAATCAAATGTATTTCAACAAAAATAGCTGATCTAATTGCTCTGATCTAATTGCTCAGGATGCATTTTCCCATGATCTGAGTTGCTGTAATGAAGAAGGGGAGGTGCTGCTAGGCTGCTTAAAGCTTTGCTGGTTTAAGCTGCCATGGGCAAATATATCTTTGTATTCTTGCCAGGAACAGAGGGAGCAGCCGGTGGTGCTGCTTCTTCCCACTTGCCACGGTGCAAGTGATGGGTTTTATGCAGAATGCTATTCATGGCAAAGTGAGCAGGCATCTCTTCCAGGACATTGATGTTTCCTGCTTGTCCTTTTGTAGGAAAAGCCACAGCTACTATAATTTAACCAACAGACCCAATTTCACCTCAACTACAGAAAATTCTTCAGCTTCAGGGAAGGAGTGGGTGGACTAAAATTGCTGTTACATTGAGCCTGGCAGAAGATACAAGTCTCTTTCTTCTCCCATGCCTAGCAGCAGCCCCACTGATGGCAGCTTGGGTACCTGTGATTTACAGCAGCAGAGGAGGATAGCAGAGCCCCTGTGTTTAATGGGCTGGAAGTGCAGGTGGCTGGCCCTGTGCACAGGTGAGGGAGAGGATCTGGTACCTGCAAAGTAGCAGAGAAAAGCTGCAGATCAGACAGCTTTTGGCAGTCATGTGCCAGAAAAACCTCTGGCTCCTGGGAAGCAGGAGGGTGGGATAACAGCAACTGCTGAGGTTTCCCTGCCTTCCAGAAAAGGACCCACCTTACCCTGTGCTCTCACTTCAGAAATATTCAGATGGAGGGCATGACACCTGCTTTGAGGTGATATCTGAGCCATCTCTGATCTTGTCCTGATGATGGAAAAGCAAATTACGTGGTACTTCTTTTTTTAAAGCTCTTGGGGGGAGCTCTTGGCTGAGCAGAACTCTCATGCCTGGGTCAGATCCCCCAGCCAGTTGCTCAGCCATCTGTAGCTTTGGTATGGAGCATCTCTTTTGGCCCCTCCTGTCTTCCCCCAGCCACTGCAGAAGGACATTTGGGAGTTCCACCTTCCTGTGGGCAGGAGGTCCTGCTTCCCCCAAGGTCTGAACTCTGGAGGGGTTGGTTGGCACCTCGTGGGTGGGAGATGCCAGCTCAGCCTGCACCCCATGTCTGCTTGCACCTCACAGTGAGGAGCTGCTCCAAGGCTGCAGTGCTTCACCTGTTCTCCACAAGAGAGTAAGAAGCTGGGTGCAAAGATGTTAAGCAGTTGAAAGTCATGTAAATCATGCCCTTCCAGGTGCTTTTCCTCTAGCACTCATGCTGGTTTGTTTCAGCATCATTGTCAGCACCAGTGTTAGGCATCCCAGTGTGTAGACAGTGTGTAGCATTAACATCTTTATCTTGTCTAGCTTAGATAAAAACTCCAGGTATCCCGCTGATAAAAATTCAGTTGGCAGATGTCCTATCTATTCTCCCTCCTGCAATGGGGAAGGGGGGGAAAGTAAAAGAAGTAAAAGGGAAGCTCTGATAGATGAGATTAGGGCTGTGGGCTTCTACAATGAATTACAGCTATGGGGGGAAAAAACTTGTAAATTGCTGAGTTAGGACTGTGGTGTGCTGAGAAGGGAGGTTCTGAAGGCCCTGGGCTGCAGGCAAATCTCCATCACCAATGCTTGTGTGCCCCTGCTGATCTTAGCAGAGACAGGGGAAGAAAATTAACTCCTTGCAAACCACTTAGTGCTTTGCAGGTCAAAACCAAAACTTCAGATTCTCCCCTGTGTTTTGTAGATGGTCTGAACAGGTCATCTTGCTTTGCTTTCCCACCTGCCCTTTCAGAAACCAGCTACTAAATTCAGTGTCAGAGCCTGATCTGAAGAGCATTCCCACCTCCCTGAGCTCTAATAGGGGACACATAAGGAAGTTGCATTTCTCTTTTTGTAATTCCTGGCCCCTTCTGAAGCATTTGTATTTGAACAGTATCTAGATTCTTCAGCTCTAGTGGGATAAGTTGCTGAACTTGAGGAGTGGGAGTTCAGAAGGGGACTGCTTGCTGTAACCATAACAAAGTAAGCTGCTAAGAGCTGTAAACCAAAAAGGAATTTTTGCTTATTCTTTCTTTCCATCTTGCTGCTATCTAAGGATAGTGCTAACCTAATCCTTTGCTTTTTTCCCTATCTGGGCTTTGTGAGAGTGGTGTGGAGACCATGGTGAGAGGAGGCCAGTAGACTGGGCCATGGAGCTTCCCAGTTACAGCAAGCAGCTCCTTCAGCATCTGTATGCTCTGTGCAGAGCAGCAGCTCTCTGACTGCACCATCTTCATTGGGAAGGTTCATTTTAGAGCACACAAGGTGGTTTTGGCTGCTGCCAGCCTGCTTTTTAAGTCACTGTTGGAAAGCACAGACACCATCTCCATCGATGCTTCTGTGGTTACCCCTGAGGAGTTTGCTCTCTTGCTGGAGATGATATACAGTGGAAAACTCCCACTGGGGAAACACAATTTCACCAGAGTAATCTCCCTGGCAGATAGTCTGCAGATGTTTGATGTGGCTGTTAGTTTCAAAAACCTCCTCAGGGACCTCATCAGTGCTTCAACTCAGGACCAGGTAGTGAGAGAAGTCTCTGGCCAGACAACACACTCATCTGGAAACCATCCTGAAGCTAATAACCTGCCCCAGTCTGGAAAACCCAATGAAGAAAAAACAGATATCCTTCTAAGAGTTTCCCATTCTCCTGGCACTAGAGAAGCTGAAACAGAAGCAGATGAACCTCCTCCTGGCCTGGAGCTTATGATGAATCGTGCCTGTTTTCCCCAGGATGTGCTGCTGAGTGACTCCAGATCCCTCTGGGAGGATTCAGGCTCTTGTCCTGTTCAGTCTGGGTGTGCTGAGCAGGGTGGCCATGCTGGAAAGGAGGAAGGAGGAGCAAGGGATCTAGGTGAGACTTTACAGATCTGGGCACAGCATTGCCTCTTATTTGCAGTCATGTTGATTCATGTTATGGGGGATCTTTCTCACTGTGTTTGTTCTTTTTTGCTTGTTCTGGGTTCAGAGTGGGTTGGGACCTGTACACCTTTTCCACAGGGA
The DNA here is from genome assembly GCA_038090715.1 of Florisuga fusca. Taxonomy (NCBI): domain Eukaryota; kingdom Metazoa; phylum Chordata; class Aves; order Apodiformes; family Trochilidae; genus Florisuga; species Florisuga fusca. Next base: position 5,846,589 of record JAAWXA010000039.1, read on the forward strand.
CTTTCTTCCTCCCATGCTGGGCAATATTCTCTTTTGGCCTTTGCAGTTTTTTCACTCTGGCCACTTTTCAAGTGCTGTAGTGAGCAAAACTTTTCTTACCCATGCATATGATTTCTACTGATGTACAGTGGGATCTGTGTTAGTGCAGAACATGAGGTTGATTAGGCAATCTGTAAATGAACAGAGCTTCCTGCAAATGCTACCTTATCCTTTAAACTCCTGTTCAGCATGGGAGGAAAACAGAGGCTGTACCAGGTTTAAAATAAATGTTTCATTTATAACTAGTGTTAAATAAACTGTTGGTTTTCCCTCCAGGCTGTGTGATATCTTTAGCAGGGATTTGTGAGTCACAGTTTCCCTTTTATAGCCAATGTGCTGGTTGCAAACTAATGTCTTTCAGTCACATCATGCTTTCTGTGAATCCATTCAATTAGCAAATAACTTATCTTGTTTCTCTCACACAGCAGCAGAGAGCAAAAGCTGTAAACTGGATTTCTTTCTTCGATATGAAAGTGTTTTCTCTGAGGCCCTTTCTGATGCCCAGGCTGTGCTGAAAAGACTGGAAGAGTGCAGAGAAATGGATGCCTCTCAAAAGGAGGTAGGTGTGTTTACTTGTGTAAAGGATAAAAGTTTATTCTTCACCCTGCTGAGGGCTAGAATAGTTTGTGCCCTGCTTAAGAAATTGTTTCATGGGAAACTGGGGCTCTGGTCCTTGGCTGTTTGAAGGGCATCACATGCTTACGTGAGCAACACCCTGGAGAAGAGCACCTGTAAGAGCAAGGTGCTTGTGCATGTAGGTAAAAAGGCACATCTCCTACCCTGAAGACATCTTCATTGTGTTGTAGGAGAGGTCCAGTGCTGATTTCTGTTCCTGTTTATGGCATTTGCTTTGGGAACTGTATTGACTGTGAAAGAGTAACAGACCAGATCCCAAAAGAGAGTGCCTGAGCCCATGGTGAGGACTTGCCTTGGAGCATCTGCTCTGCTTATGGCAAGCTGCAGCATTGTGGGGGGTGTCATGGGTGCCACCCCATGGCACTTCTCCTGGGTATGGGCCACTTTAAAATCAGTCATTGCTGATGGATGGTGCTTGAGTTACTGTTGGAGGAGAAATTGGAATCTGCTGCTTGGTTAATGCGGAAGGTACTCTGGGCTCAATGGTAGCCAGATCCCCAGCATTGTACCTGCTCAGAGCCACCACAGAACATCAGCTTCATCTGTGCTGGTGTGGTGGGGGGGCAGGAGAACGTGGAGCTTTGGAATGATTGTGGTGGGTCTGGGGGTGCTGGCTGATTGCTGCTGGTATTGCAGGGCCTGTGGAAGAGAAGGGGCCACTGTAGAGTGAGGATGGGACTCTGGTTTGCTGACCTTTTGAAGCTGAGAAATGCAGTGCCCTAGTTCAGGGAGCTGCTGTGCTGTCCAGGTTCCCATGGGCTTGCTGGGAGGGAAGCTGTCTGGATTCAAGTCAATTGGTTCTTCCAGTACCACTATGACCATGGGACATTTTGGCTATGGTGGCATTCTGCTTTTAAAAGTTCAAGGCAATGTGTTTATTAAAGCAAAAAGCATATCATAAAATCATAAAATGGTTTGGGTTGGAAAGAACTTTAAAGCTCATCCAGTTCCAACCCTTTTCCATGGGCAGGGACACCTCCCACCAGCCCAGGGTGCTCCAAGCCCCATCCAGCCTTCAACACTGCCAGGGATGGGGCAGCCACAGCTTCTCTGGGAAACCTGTTCCAGTGTTTCACCACCCTCACAGTGAAGAATTTCTTCCTAACATCTAACCTAAATATCTCTTCTTCCAGTTTAAAACCATTGTCCCTAGTCCCATCCCTCCAGGCCCTTGTCCCAAGTGCCTCCTCAGCTTTCCTGGAGCCCCTTCAGGCACTGGAAGGTGCTCTAAGGTCTTCCCAGAACCTTCTCCTCTCCACACTGTACAACCTCAATTCTCTCAGCCTCTCATCACAGAAGAGTTGCTCCAGCCCTCTGATCATGGCAGCAGGGAGGAGAACAACCTTGAGCTGGGTAGTGCAGGTTTCTTTTCTGACAAGCCTTTAAATGCTCATGGAGGGAAGGTTGTGTTCCCGTAGCTGCTGACTCTCCTGAGGGTGTTGAACTTAACGTCTCTGGGGCTTTATGAGGGAGATGTGACTCCTAATTCATGGTTGTAGCTGCAAGCTCAGGCCTGGTGGGGCTGCCAGGCACCTGGGAGTTCATCTCTCTCTGCATCCCTGTGTGCCACGGGAAGGACTAGGGTTTGGTGTGTTTGTCACCCTGAAATGTGTCAGGTTTAAGGTTTTCTCTCCTCTGCACCTTGGCAGTTGGAGCAGAGCTGGGGAGGGTGCTGTGTGATGGGGATGGGCACTGCCAGAAGGGGTTTGGCAGCTCTGGACCAGCAGGCATCCCCCATGCTCTGTGCTGTCCCTGGGACCACGGGGCAGAACTCAACCTGCAAAAGGGCCCAAGTTTGTACTAACAGCCCCATTTTCCAGTGCTTTGCAGTTAACTGTTGTCCTGTGTTTCTTCAGCACCTCCGAGACACAGAAACTGAGGTTCTCCAAGACCTGTGCCTGCTGTGCTCCCTTTCTGCTCCCAAATCAGCTGTTTCAGCATGAGCCAAGCAAGAGGTTGTGGAGCTCAGAGGCAGTTTGGGTGTCTGACCACAAAACGGCAGCTGCACATTTTTTCTGCAGCTATAAATAAATACTGAATAAATGAGAAATGGATTTTCTCTAAGCTTTCCTGAAAAATCAGTTCTAAGCTGTGACAAGCATGAAAAGTGTCAGCTCCAGGGCAGCATCAGGGACAGACTGCAGCCTGTTGTAAGCAAGGGCTCAGTCAGATCTGTCCTCCTCTGAGCTCCTCTCTGGGACAAGCAGGACCTGTGGGCACAGCTCAAGCCTGGTCTCTATTTCCAGCAGACAGAACAGTTTCCCACAAGGGCCCAATGTTTTTCTTCAGGTAAAACCCAGTGGAGTGCTTTTGAACTCGTGCAAGTGCAAATTCTGCTCCAAAGAGCCCAGCTCAGGGTGTCTAATTAAGGCTGAGATGGGTAGATATCAATGGATTATTTTTCTCTTTCTCTTTTTTGTCTCCTCTTTTTTGTACTATTTTGCTATTCCTTGGGAGAAGTAAAAGTCAGTTTTGAAGCCTGCAAGACACCATTTGCTGTCACTGAGCAGTCTTGCTGGGGGTTCTTGCCTTGCTGCAAGGGAGCCCTCCCATCCCTTGTGCAGGTCCTTCAGCTCAGGAGCCTCTGGGCAAGCAGGGATGTGTTTTGGACAGCAAAGTCTGGGCTGTGGGGGGTTTGCATGTCTGCCTCTTCATGCTGAGCCTATCCTGGTGCTCAGGCTTCTCTGATTCCAGGGGGATTTTGCCTTGGATCCAGCCTCTCTTAATTCTATTCCTTTGCTGCTGAGCTCCTCCCTGCGTGGGTGCCTTGTTCCCTGCAGCACTCCTGTCTGCTCCCCTCTGGTGTTCCTGCCTTATTTTCTGCTACCTCCAGTGGAGATTTGTTGGGTCGTGGGGTTTGTGGTGCAGGGCTTGCTTTTGTGAGAATAATTGCTTCTCTCCAAGTTTGATGTTATGTTCTGCTCCCCAGGCTGAAAAATGCAGATGAATTGTTTTTCTCTTTAGGGAGATTCAGGTTTGGGGGTTGCATTTGTTTTAAAGTCTCTCTGTGTATCTCAAATAAACTATTCCTATCTAATTTGGTTCTGGCTTGGATGAAACCTGCTTGGAAATGAGAACAAGCCTGAAATTGCAGTAATTTGGGGAAGCGTAGAAGAGCTTTGCTGGTGTCAAGTCTTATCTTCCTATGCTCTCTTAGAGAAACTCAATTCAAATTATTGCACAGCTCATTTGTTCCCTCTACCACTGGGTTCAGATGAAGTGTGGGAGCGTTGATTCTCCCATGTAGAATAAATGTCACTGTGTTTGTGGATCATTTCCATTGCCTACGGACCTGTCCTATTATTGTTGTCCTTCATTTGCAGCTTCAGGGATTTCTGGATGCAGCAGAAGAAAGAACTTTCCCATTATTGTCTGCATCCTGATTAGGAGTGATAGCTTCTGAGGAGTTGGGGTTTTTTGTGATGACAGAGCTGGAGAACTTTTTTTTTCCCGGTTCTGGTGTCCTTGTGTGGAAGCTGGGGCTGAGCTTTTGCTCCTGGAGCAAGCAGGGGTCAGTGTTTTCCATGGGGTCTCCCTCATCAGTCACATACAAATGCAGGCAGCATCTCTGTCTAAGCAGCTTCCCAGTGGCTTTTTAATGATTTCTTCACCTTATGCACTTCAGAAATCAGCTAGGAAAAAAAACAACCAAAGCCTTTTGCATTCATGGAGGGCTGATGTTTGTCTCCAGAAGTTTCCTCCTGGTGCCCAGCCTCCTGCCGTCAGGGACCTGCAGCTTGAGCAGTAACCAGAGCAGCTCTCTTTGGGGAATGGCTGTGGCACTGAGGTGTGGGCACAGGATTTACCGTGTTCAGGGGTAAGTCTTGTCACTGAATGTTCCTCACCTTGTGAGGCAGGGGTCTGAAGGGAGCTAGCTTCTCCTGTTACCCTAAATAGACTCTCTCCTGCCTGTCTCTTGCACATCCCACCCTTTGGGTGCTCTAAAGCTGATGCTTGAGTGAGATGACTCTAACAGTCACTGTGGCCTTTTCCATCTCATGATGGAAACAGGAGTGTGGAAAAGCCATAACCCTGTTCACCAGCCTGTTCAGCAGCCTGCAGGGAAGAGGTGCCCAGATGGGCTAGTGGCTGTGCTGACCTGCCCTCCCTGTGCCCCCCTTATCCCTCTTTTTTGTCTCAGTTACAGGCATTGCACTCTTGGGTGGGATGGACACTACTTCCCCACCTGCTTGAGGTCCTCTCTGGGTCCCAGGACATCCCTCAGGTTGGCACACAACTGAGTTCAGCCTGGGCCAGGCTCAGGGTTGTTCCCTGCAGGGACAGCCAGGAACTGAATTTTGAGCATCCCTCTCCCCACCCACAAAACATTAATCTCATGATCCTGGGGGAGAGGGGGGACTTACTAGGAGTGTTGTGGATGGGTGTGAGGAGGGCAGTGGATGCCAGGCTGGGAGGACAGGGTGCTAACTCAGCTCTTGCACATTTCTAGAGCAGGTTGTGGCTCTGCATGAGCAGCCTTGTGCATCTTCCTACCCAAAGCAGCAGGGAGGAGCAGGAAATAATAATGAGCAATGGAGAACCTGTGGTGGGGCAAAGAGACACAGCAGTGTGGGAATGGATTGTATCAGGGAAGAAACCTGGAAAATTGTGGAAGATGTGGAGATAACATGGAAATAGGAGACCTGCTTCCCAGGGGTGCTTGTTTAGAGTTTGCCTTGAGGCTGCTCTGGAAATGCAGAGGTTTGAGGTGAGCCATGAGGGCTGATTCACAGGGCATGACCAGTGGGGTGGCACCAGAACTGATATGAGCAACTGGGACCAAACTTCTCAGGAGACATTAAACCTATCTGGTGGTGCAGCTGAAGCTTAAGCCAGCTCTTGGTGCCTTAGTTTCCTTCTCAGAGAGATGATGTCTTACTCCCAGCCTGGAAGGTGCTGATTTGTGCCAATTTGGCAGTTGAAGGGTTTTGCAAGCATCCCAGACATGACAGCCTGATGGATCAGGATGCAATGTGTGGGCACTTTATGACAAAGTGAAAGCTGGGATTCCAGCTAATATCAGCATTTTCCATTTTTTCCAGGATTTGGGGGAATTTTTAGTGCTTCAAAGTAAGGCTAAAGTTCACTGTGTGCTCTTTCAAAACAATGCTAAAAAGTTGTTGTTCCCACTGAGCAATGTGGCTGAGGAAAGGTCTTCTGGAGAGAGTCTATAAATAGTAAGAGCCTTTCAGCTTCTGGAAACTCATTCCCATTAACCAAATCCACTGAGGAAGGGATGTTATCTGGAGCTCTGGGTAGCAAGACTGTGCAGAGTTTAATAAATAAAAATAAATGTTAAAGAGAAAAATAATACTACAACAATGCAAATTACTTTTCATCCAAATTAGTAAAAACATGGATTTGACAGGGTGCTGAGCACCTTGAGGATGGTGAGAGTCAAGATATTCTGGGTTTCACAGGATCATTTTGATCTGGAAGGGGCCAGGCATGCAAACCTTGAGAACAAACATTCTCTGGTGAGCAAGTCTCATTACAAATTAATGTTTGCGTTTAAAAAATACCTTTAAGCTTGTTCTTCATCACATCTGCAGCAGCTCCTTTCTTCCTTTATAACAGAGCCCTTCATGTCCACAGCTCTCTGTTCAGCAGAAAAAGATGCTGTTAGTGGGTAAGAGCTTCCTGCAGCTTCCCCTCTGTGGGTTCTCTTTGCAATAGGTCACTGCACTGTCACGCTGCCCTAATATGTGAGCATTTCCACCCTCTAGGAGAAGCAAGTCCACCATCCCCCTGGTGTGGCCCCAAGCAGTTGTATTCAGTCTTTTTATCATCGAAATAAAAATGACAGTGACAGCAGAAAATGGCTGCCCTCTCTGGAGCTGGGCTAAGCTCTCCACTTCTAAGGTACTTTTATAGCATCCCTGGAGCCCCTAACAAAGGATGCCTGCTCTGAAAGGCTGGCATCTCTCCTGGAGAGCTGGGGACAGGGTGTCTGCAGGGGTAATATTTGCAGCATTAAAGGGCTCTGGGGAAATGGGAGCAAGAGTTACAGCTTCTTTCTTTTTCTTTTATTTCCCTAACTGCACAGCTTCTGGTTGCTGTTTTGGGTCACTGGCGTGGATTTTGGAGTTCAGGGGGGGATTGCTAGGCATGCTAAATCCCCATGATGCTCAGAGTTCATGTGCCTACTCTCCAAAGGTTTCTCTAGGAAACATTAACTCCATCAACACTTGAGGATGGACATTGCTGAAAGCCCCACTTAAACTGCTCTCTGTGCAAGTGATCTCCTTGTTCTGCAGTGCAGTCTGGTATCCTCTGTCCTAGCCTTGGGCTGTCAAAGGAATGGCCTTTAAACCATGTTTTATTATCACAGAATCATAGAATAGGTTGGGTTGGAAGGGACCTTAAAACTCATCCAGTTCCAACCCCCCTGCACGGGCAGGGACACCTCCCACCAGCCCAGGCTGCTCAAGGCTTCATCCAGCCTGGCCTTGAACACTTCCAGGAGTGGGGCATCAACAACCTCCCTAGGCAACCTATTCTAATGTCTTACTACCCTCCTGGGCAAGAATTTTTTCTTAATATCTAACCTAGAGGCTATTAAGTCTCTTAGACATATTGACATTATTGGCATTTGGCTCTTAAGGGAAGAAGCCAAGAGATGGATCCAGCTCCAGCTTGTGGGACTTACTGTAAGGTAAAGGCAGGAGTTGCTGCTCTCCTTCCAGGGACTGGTGGCTGCACAGTGGACCATGAGTTCAATGGTGTGTGTCTGTGTGGTTATTTTTTTGTTTGTTTTAAGTTTTTGCCCCCCAGCATTCTGATTTTTGGGTCTGTTTGTAACAGGGCAGTTTGATTCTGTAACTGAACTTTTCCCTGGTTGTGCTGTTCCCTTGCAGGCTCTGGTCACCTGCCTGGCAGAGGTGGGGGAGCAGTCAGTGTTCAAGAAGCTGCTGAGCAGAGTGACAGAGACTCAGACCCTGGATGCTCACACCCTCCTGTCTTTCCTAAAGCTGTCTGAAGATACAAATCACAAGCTGAAAGCAGCTTTGCTGGAGAGGGAGCAGAGCAGTGGAGAAGCCCTGCAGCAGGTAGGTAGAGAATTGGGTGCAGCCTCTGGCAAAGGGAGTGGGCAAACGTGCATGGAAAGCAGGGCTCCAAACCCTGTGTCCTTTCTCAGAGCAGGAGGTTTATCTTCTGCTGGAGTGTTCCTGTCCTGCAGCAGCGGGGTGTGGGCAGGGCAGGGCTCTCCCCATGGCTGCCTGGAGGGCTGGATCGATGGCTGCACAGCCAGCTCTGGGTCAGAGCACAGCTGAGCCCTGGGACTGAAAGCTGCTTTCTTACTTCAGTCTGACACAAAGCATTGGCCTTGCAAACCTGGTGTTAACCTCCAGCTTGCTTTATGGCTTTGTGCTCTGTTAGATAAATGAGATGTTTTCCTTTCATAGAGTTTAAAGAGAATAGTAAAGTGGTTTTCCTCTGCTGCTTGTGCCTGGGATGAGCTTTGCTATTTGCTTAGATCTTTCAGAGAGTCTGGCTCACTTCAGGAGCCTGTCAGTTCCTGCAGACTGACTTGTTTCTTCTCTTATGTTTCTGAATCCATTTGTTTCTTCTCTTGTGTTTCTGAATCCTTTTCCCCCCTAGAGAACACAGATGAGGGAGCACTGACCGCTGGCTTGCTGGGATGCAGGGAGGAGCTGATCCAGAGTGGGACACAGCTGAGCCCTATTGTAGAATTCTTGGAGGCAGCAGAAGAGGGATTCCTGACTACCTTGGAGAAGCAGGTAAAAAATCTGAAATAAGGACAATTCTGTGGGCGAGGGAATACGTGTGTGTCTGCTAGGCAGCATCTGACTGCATGCTTTGCCAGGTGATGTGCTGGCCTCACCTGGCAGTTTCCCTTCCCTTTTGCACAGCAGAGACTGCACACGTGTTGTTCAAGTCCTTCCATTCTGCACTGGGGGAACAGTGAAAGCTGAGCTGCAAAGCCAGTGTCAGGACCAGGGTGCTGGTGCAGCATCAGCTTGCCCTGCAAGCAGAGCCTGGGACAGAGGGACTGCCTGGTGCAACTTATAGGCCCTGAAAATGCCTTTTTGTGAGCCCAGAGAAGGCTCTATAGTGGAGCTGGGTTTAAGCAGAACCACTCATACCTCTCTGCTGCCTGCTTGCCAGTTGCATCCCTCTTAACTTTTTTTTTTTTTGACTCATATCACACAGTTGACTGCAAGAGTGTCACATCCACTGATTGCTTTTTTATTAATTTTTTAATGTGTTTAATGAAGCAGTTGGCAAGGGAAACTATTGATTTCCTCTAAGCAATTGCAGTACGTGTGATTTGCAGGAGCCATAACAGAAAAGATACTGTATATACTGATCTTTTTTATGTTTTGGGGGAAGCTGGCTGTGCCCTGCCTGTGCAGCTGAAACTTGTGGGGTGCCCAAACATTCTGTGTTCAGTGCACAGCTTGCAGACCTCATTTGTCACATCTGTTAGTTCCCCTGACACAGGATTATAGCAAGTAGAAAGCACTGTTGTGCTCAGTAGCACAAATGGTGTCTACTTTCTGTCCTAGTGAACCTGGCCAGAGGTGGGCTGAGGACATCTGCCTGTCTCATAAATCTCTCAACAATGTCTTGCTCACTTGCACGTGGTCCCTGACCATGGAGCATCCCTGAGTATGGGCACAGCTCAGTGCATGAGGGCTAAAGAAGGTGCTGCCAGCAGAGATGTCCACCTTGTCCTCATGTGCTTGACAGTTTATGAATTTTCCCCTCTGCAAGCAGCAAGGCTGGGCCTGGACTAGGAATATAAGAGAGGCAAGAGCAAGTTGTGGGTGCAGCAAAGGACTCAGAATCTGCTGAGGACATTGTCCTTGTCAGCAGAGGTCCATGAGGGATGCCTGGAGCTGAGGTCCTGGCTGTGAAAGGTGCCAGCAGTGGGGAGGTTGTGTTTTCACATACACCTGTTGGTGTTGCAGTATGGCCTTTCTTTAAAAAGCTGCATTTTTTCCCTGGACTCTTCTGAAATTAGGTAGTTAAAAATGCATCCAGTTTTTATCCTCCTCACTGAAAAAAAATAGAGGCAAACAAGGAACAAAACAATTCTGCCATCATAATCCTGCTCCATGGGCACAGCTTTTAATTGCATCATCACACACTACAGGACTCCTGCCTTGTCCCATGAAGGGACATGTTCAGTGTTTCTTTTTATCCTTTTCAGTCACTGTATGCTCTGTTTGCTGCAAAGCCTCCAAACCCTGTTCCAAATACAAAATCCTCTTATCCCTATTGGATCCCTTCAGGCTCTTGTTTTAGCCCCCAGGTTCCCAGTAAATAACAAATGGATTTGGGACACACCCCAGCAAGGTTGGGTCCATGGGTTTTTACCTGCTGCAGCACAAGAAAATAAGGGACAAATTGCAAAGTGTAGATTGACCCTGGGGGGTTCTCTTTTTTTTTTTTTTCAGGCTTGGTTTATTTGTGGTTTTGTTTGGGGTTTTTTTGCCCCCTCAGGCAACTGAAAGTGCTTAATTATTTATGAAGTTCAATTGATTAAAATGATGGGCCTGTGGCATATGTGCAGTCGAAATCTCTGGTGTCTCGGGTGCAATACTGGGAAAACCAACATGGAATTAACAGCCACCTCTGAAGGTTTCATCTTACCTGATTCATCCAGTATTTCATGAGAGCTCTGGGCTGGCAGAGATAGGAACTAGTTCTCCAGGGGTTCATAAAAATGAAGCCTTCCTTTTTCCTCTCACAGTCACTACCTCATTAGCTACACATTTATGAAGCAAGAGAAGCACGAGTTTATGGGTAACAACCTTTTTTCTAGGCCACTGGGTTCTTTCTGTGCCTGGTCCAAGCTGTGCATAGACTAAGTCTGATTTTGTTTGCTTGAAAGCCAATACATGATGTGTTGTGAAGCCTCTTGGGAAAATCCCCATTTTTCTGGGGAAATTTCTGCTAGTGTTTCTATTTTTGATTGTGTGGCCTGGTGGCTTTGTTAGTGTTTCCATAATACAGGGAAGTAAAGTGCAGAATATGGGGGGTGTTCTGGGTGCAGATTCTCACTCAAGAGAAGTAAACTTGGATTCAAAAGAAGAGCAAGTCATCTCTTGTGCATGGTGTCCCATGGCTTAGGTTGTTGCAGAGTTTAGGGTGATCAGTCCACAGGACAGCCCTGAGCCTGGAACATCATCATAGCTGGTAGAAACACCTATCCTTTCCTTCTGTCCAGACTCTTCTAGAGAGGACTTGGACATTTTGAGCATTCCCTCCCCTTTGGCTCTAGTTCATCTCTGACTTGGTGTTCAAACCAAACTGCTTCTGAGCTAGGACAGATGTGAATGACAACACCAGCGAGGTTACTGGGTATTGCTGGAGCAATCCTGGCTGGATGCAGTGGGGGGAGAATCACAGAATGATTTGGTTGGAAGGGACCTCTAAAGGTCATCCTGTCCAACCCCAGGGACACCCTCACCCAGATCAGGGTGCTCAGAGCCTCCTCAAGCCTCACCTTGAATGTCCTCAGGGATGAGGCCTCAACCACCTCCTTGAGCAACCTCTGCCATTTTTCCACCACTCTCATGGTAAAGAACTTTTTCCTAACATCCAGTCTAAATCTCCTGTTCTCTAATTTAAAGCCATTGCCCTTCATCTTATCACTCCAGGGCCTTGCAAAGAGTCCCTCTCCAGCCTTCCTGTAGGTCCCCTTCAGGTACTGGAAGGTCACTACTGGGTCTCCCAGGAGCCTTCTTTTCTCCAGGCTGAACAACCCCAGCTCCCTCAGCCTGGCTCCATAGGAGAGGTGTTCCCCTGATCATTTCTGTGGCCCTCCTCTGGACCCACTCCATCAGGTCCATGTCCTTCCTCTACTGAGGGCTCCAGAGCTGGATGCCATACTGGTGAGGTCTTACCAGAGCAAAGTGGCAGAAGAACAACAGGAGTATTTCTTTACTGGTTGTTGTCAAAATGTCCCCCATGGATCCCCTGCTGTCAGGGCCATCACTTCTGTGCCTGTTGATACCTCCCTGGTGCAGTGGTAGGGTACAGCATGAGCTCCCCAAAGGGATTTCCCCCTTACACCCTTTTTTGTGTTTTCTTAAAAGATGACTTCAGACTGAGCAATCAGCCCAGTGTGAATTAGATGTGAGAATAGGCCAACAGGTTCATTAATGGAGTTTTGGCTATAAAAGGACAGAGGTTTAGAAATGAGGAAAGCTAATTAATGAGATTAGCTTCTCATAAGAGCACAGGAGGAGCTGCTGGATTAGTTTCTTTTATGTTAAAGGTAGTTGAAGTTTGCATCCTCAACAAGAGAGAATTTTTATGAGAGGTTACAGACCTGAATGAACGAGTAACTCAAAGAGGAGTGTTAGGACATGGAAGGAACAACTGGAGTGTCCCACTGGCAAAAAGATACATTCAGAGGTATAAGAAGAGGCTTTGTGACACGTTGGGCTGCTGGGCATCACAGCCTGTATCATGGCAAGCAAAAAACAATGTTCTGTCCAAGTAAAGAAAAAGAATGATGAGAAATGACCAGCAAAATCATGTTTGAGCCCATGAGAGGGCCCCAGAAGAGACATGGAAACAGAAATTTCCTGCACCTAAAGTGTAGAATCCGGAGAAGTGTATTTGTCTCAAAAATTCTGCCCTGACAAAATTGACATTGCCCTTGGACATTGGCCTCATTCAGGAGCCACCTGGACTCTGTTCTCTCAAGGAGAGAGCCTCATTTGGGTAACCACCCTGGTATATGGGGCCCTCTTCTCTAAAGAGCAGCCCTTTCTTTAGTGGCCACCCTGGTCAGCTGAGCTGCTTGCTGGCCACCCTGGCAGGCAGGACACTGTCCTTACTCCATAAGGGACAGGGCAGGCAAGCTGTCCCCTGCAGAGTGCCATCCTCTGTGTGCCCCAGGTAAAGCCTCTGGGGAGGGCAGAAATAAGGGTTATTGCTTTGTCATCCCATCTGGAGGGTCCCAAGTGAACACCTGGCTGTGCAAGATATGCCAAAGCCCCCCCTGAAAGGTGGGGTCAGGGGGCATAAAGGAGGCACACTCGGAATGCAGGATGTGTGCCCACCATCCAAGGACCACAACTTCCTACCCAGATCATCACTGGATCCAAGGGTGGTGATATCTTTCCTATCTCTTCTTTATCTCTCTCTCTCACTCTGTCTCTGCTTCTAATCTTAGCTCAGCACGTGAGGGTAAGATAGTTTCTAACTTTGTTAAATTGCTTTGGTAAATTTGGCAGCTGTAATCCATTTCTTTGGAAGTACCATTTCTAATTGTAATCTGACAGACTTTTTAATCTTACTCACTTTCAAGTAAAGTTGTGTTTTTATACAAACCTCTGGGTAATAATCTTACTCCTGAGTACCGTGCAGAGAATTCCTGAATTTAATCTCACCGAATGGGTTGTTAAAAGAGATTGAACAGAGGAGGATTGGGCCCAACCACACCCAGGCTCCTCTCGGAAGGAGTTTAGAAAGCAAAGGGGTCCAGTCTGAATCTCCCTGGGTTGACCCCCACTCTGGGGAACTCCACCCATGCCCACTCTGTGGGATGTGATATTTTGTTTGGCCCCCCCCATCTGGGAGCCCCACAATCTGGTTTCACATAAAGTGAAACCACAACTCAAAGGGCATCTCCCAGCAGGCTGGAGGAGCTGGCACACGTGGCTGTTAGAGGTACAGCAAGGTTTAGGGCTGTGTTTTCCAAGTTGAGAGATGTCCCTGCAATTGATGACCAAGACAGATATGTGGGACAGGGAAGCAGTGATCCAGGCAGCCAACTCTGTGGTTGTACAGGAATATGTGCTGGGACAGGCTGGAGGACACGTGTAGCTCCTCCAGCAAAAAATTAGGGTAAAATGCAGCAAAAGATGTTTTGGTAAATTGTTTCTGCCTGACCTGGAGTCTTTATTTGATGTGATAAAAATGGGGTTTTCTGCTTTGATCCGGACTTGAGCAAAGCATTTGAATTTCATGTGAGGAAGTTGTTAAATTAGAGGAAGTGATGATATTAAAATAGAAGGTGTCTTATTGGTAGAAAACCACAGACTGTGCTCAAGGCAGGACTGGCAGGTTGGAGCAAGGTGACAGTGGGATTCTTGGCATTTATTTAATATTAACACAGTGGCATTATTGACACAAATATCCAAGCAGAACTTAGCAGAACTTGCTGATGAGCAAAACAGGGGTCTCTTGTCCACACAGAAGAGGATCTGCAGGAGAGGGAATTACATGGCTGCAGATCTAAGTAGAGAGAACTGGATGATGTGGTCAGATAAAGTGAAGGTTGTGCATTAGGTGCAGTAATAAGAATGAAGAATTAAGAGCTCATCTGAAATTTCTGTGTGTAGTTCCAGTCTTGTTGAATTTGTCTAGAAGCAGAGACAGATGTGCAGCCTTAAGAGCAGGGGAGTGGAGAAGCTGTATTATGAGAGGAGCTGTCTTATTTAGGCAAGTGAAAGGAAGGCTGAGAGGGAATATGATCACTCTCTTATAAAGAAATTGGAGAGGAGGGGTAGGGTAAACACCTCAGAGAGTTTAGAAGGCTTTTTAAGCTAAAAGATAATGTTGGCACATGAACAACTGGGTATACACTGGCCATGAATAAATTTAAGATGAAAATTAGTAGAATCAACAAGGGAATGAAGCTGTGGAAAACCTTTCTAGCTAGAGGAAAGGGAGCAAAAATGTAACTAGTTTTAGGACAGATCTTAATAATTTTATTAATGGGACTGTTTCGTGTAGTGCTTTGGACAGGAGGGAGCTGGGCTGGTGACCTAGGGATTTGCTGCCAGTCCTACATTTCCAGTGCTTAGGGGTACAGGGTCTGCAGAGGGGGGGTTCAGCCTGTGTTTGTCAGCTGCCTTTCCACTGTAGAAGCTGGGTAGGTTTTATACTGTGGCATTCCCCAAGGGTCAGTACTGGGACCAGTGCTGTTTAACATCTTGTTGGTAACACAGGCAGTGGGACTGAGTGGGAAGGGAGGTGTCATGGCTCAGCAGTTTGGGTGGACTACAAACTGAAGGACAGAATTACTCCCTATTCCCCCCCCCAACAAAGGGAAGACAAAAAGGGAATAAAGACTGGAGACTTGAAGCTGGAAACTGAAAACTAGAGACAGACTGACCAGCACAGGAGAAAGGCATTAATGGAAGGGATCAATACAAAAATATAAATATATACAGTTCAGGGCCACTGCATGGACTGCCTCTCATTTGATCTGCTCAAAGGCCTGGTGTTGTTCAGGGCCCCATGTAAAACCATTTTTCTTTCATAAAGGGGTTTTACAATCTGAGTGTACCTGGGAATCCTCCTAAATCCCACCATACCCCAGAATGTCTGCATCTCTTTCTATTAGTGGGTGAAGACTTGGTGGCAGTTTTGCTGACCCTTAGGGATGTGCAGGTGCCCATCTTGCCATCTGACTCCCAGGAACTGGATCTCTCTGGAAGGTCTCTTGACCTTGTTTCTTCTTATAGCAGAACCAGCAATATGCAGATTAGTTTCCTGCCTTTTTCTTCAGCCTATAGGGCTGAAGACTTCTTCAGCCCTATTACCCCATAGAACATTATCATCAATGTACTGCAGATGGTCTGGAGCTCCACCCTTCCCCAGTGCAGTGTGGATCAGTCCATGGCAGATAGTGGGACTATGCTTCCACCCCTGGGACAGTTGGTTCCGAGTCTACTGGACACCCCTGCAGGTGAAAGCAAACAGGGGATGGAGAAAAACACGTTAGCAATGTCAGTAGTTGCAGATCATTTGGCTGCCTTCAATTCCAGTTCGTATTGAAGTTCCAGCATACCTGGAACAGCAGCATTCACTGATGGTGTCACTTCATTTAAACCATGGTAGTGCACAGTTAATCTCCGTTCTCCATCAGGCTTCCACACTGTAAACATAGGACTGTTGAAGGGTGAGTCTTGCTGATCACCCCTTGGTTCTCTAATTGGTGAATAAGATTTTGTCTGGGGAGCAGGGAGTCTGTTGGCACGGTGCTGCTGACGATGTACTGGGTTAGAAGCAGTTGGTACCTGCTGTTCCTCCACCCTCATCAGGCCCAGCACAGAAGGGTCATCTGGAAGACCAGGCAAGGCAGAGAGTTGGTCAGTGCCCTCAGTTTCCACAGCTCCTACACCAAAGGAACACTTGTACACTTTGGGGTCCTTGAAACACGCTTTCCGGAGAAAGTCTGCACCGAGGGTGCACGGGGCACCCGGGACAGTCACTATACAGTGGTTGTTTTTTGCTGCAGGTGGTTTTGGACTGCTGTGAAGGCAGCTCTCAGAGGGAAGCCATGGACAATCTGCTGAGGAAGGTGAATGAAGAGAAAACCCTGAAAGCAGAAAGTCTGGACAAACTTCTAGGGGCTGTGAAGGCATCATTCCCTGGTCTCCACCTTCTGCTAGACAACTTGGTGGCAACAGAGGATGTCTCTGATGGCAAAGGTACAGGTATGCTAAACATCAGAGCTTGAGGGCTCAGTTCAGGGAACTGAGAGGAAGTTTGGATGTTTGTCTGGACTCTCTTATAACTTTACTTCCATGTAAAGAAATGAGGTGGCAATGTAGTTCAAACAGAAGTGGCCTTGGGAGCACTGGGGCTGGAGGACCTTCCCTGCAAGAGGTCCCTGCTTTGCCAAGAAATGAGCAGTGTGGGGCAGAGTGTTCAGCTCCTTTCTTGAGTTCCACACTGGTAGAGTGAAAACCAGGATGTCATCTCTGTAAACAGGAGAACTGTTCCCTTCAGTGCCAAATTATTTTTTGGCTTTGATTCAGTTAAAACCAGAAGTAGCATGTGTCTCAATAGTGAATACAAAATTTTTCACATAATAAATGCCTCACAGGTGGAGGCATCTTTACCAAACTCTGGTCCATTGGTGACTTTAATGTATGGTACTTGCTTTCAAACCAAATACCTAAAACTTCTCCAAATGTCTTGACATTAAATGTCTTGACATTAAATACAATGGTTTACCTGTGTTTAGGCACACCCCCGAGCCATTCAGAGAGGGGCAAATTTCATTAGCTCTGAAGGCACATAAAAATTAAAAACTAAATTAACATGCAGTGAAATGTAAATGAGTGCTTAATAGAAAGCAAAACTGTGCTCGTAACACTGATAATTTCTTCTGTAGCAAACATTCCCGACAGGCAGGTTGCTTTGTCATTTGTTAAGCATGATTGCTTTCTTGAAACATCAGACTCCCAACATGGTTAATTATCTGGTGGTAATACCCATTCCAAGGAGGAGCATCCCTTAATTACATGGAGCTGGATCTCCTCAAATTGCTGCTTGAACAAACAGAAGCACACAAATTTCTTATCGTGGAAATGAAGAGGGAGGGAACGGTCAGAGGCACTGGCAGCAGCCTTGGGTGTCCTGTGCTGTCCTGACAGAGAGGAGGATGGATTATGCAGGGCACACTCTGGTTTTGGTCCTCACTTTGGTGAAGGTACATTCACAGCAATTCAAATTTTGGTAATAAAATCAGCACCCTTCCAATGGGAGAACGAGGAAAATATTTTTAGTTGTAAACCATCCTCTGGTCCATATGGAGCACATCCAAGTCAAACCTAAACCCCATGGAACTCAAATGATTAATGAGGTTCCCTGAGCTGTGCCAGGGAGTAGACTCATATCTCCAAGAATTCTTTGTCCAGGGAGCTTTTCATGTAAGCTCAAAATCTGTCAGTGCTTATTCCCACAGCCTGCCATTGCCTCCCTCTCCATCCGGGAGAGCTTTCTTTTCTTACCAGCACTGTATGTCTCCTGGGTCCCAGAGACTGTGCATTTAGCTGCTTTTCTCCCAAATAGTGCTGGGCTAGTAATAGATTGTTCTTTTTGGTACCAAAGCAAAATGATTAAAAGACCTGAGCACACAAACAAAAACCATGCACAGATGTCTTGGATGAGCCACTGGTTTCTGTTTTAGTTTCTCCTACAAAAGCAAAGCTATCATCTCCAATTTAGTAACTCCAGCAGGGAAAAAAATCCTTTTCAAATTAATCTGTTTGGCAATTTTCAGTTTTATCAACTAGCCTGGTCACAAGTAAAGTCCTGTGTGACTTTGGTACACAGCATATTTTTCCCAGATCTCTTCATTATAAATACTGCTCCTCTTTCTTGAATTAGTCTGTTGTGTCCTGTTACTGGGGTGTCTGTAAAGGGTTGTGGTGTTACTATAGAGTCAGTGTTTCTCAGATTCATCAGAGCAAACCTCAGCAAACTCAGTTTGGAATTAAGTATAGGAGGACAAAGGAAAGAGGGTAATGATGTATTTTTTATGGCGTTGGGAAGAGAAGAAAATATTACTGCTGCTTTACAGTCACAGGTCTGGTTTGTGTTCCCTTAACATCACCAAAGCCAGCTCAGCCCTGTAAGTTCTTGATTACCTTGGGCCATTTGGGTGTTTGTAAAATGTTGGTATGTGTGATAGTCCCAGACTGCTGCGACAGAGCATGTGGCTGAGCTCATTCTCAGTGGAGTGGATCGAAGCCTCTCACAGCCCTCTTTCCTTGAAGCTGCAGTAACAGTCATTAATTGAATTTCTTTGATTCCAGGGCATCAAAAGAGGCTGATGAACATTTTGAGCTGTTGTCTTCACAGACAAAGCCACATGTTTGCCTGCTGAGCATGGCTGAGAACTGAGACTTTTCTTCTTCTGGGCTCAGATCAGGACTGAGACTCAGAAGGTAGAGATCCATTTCTGTAGGCACGTGTGGGCAGAGGATGTTCTGTGTTGTCTTTGATTTGGAGAAGTTTTGATTTGTCCTGTTGATCTTCTGCTTGAAGGTAAATCCAGGTGTCCTAAGTGTGAGGCTGTGTTAGTTATCCAGGGAGAGCTGGCTGGCTTGGCTTCTTCAGTTCCCCTTGGCTCTGAAGCCCTTTGGGAAGATGCTGCAAGCTGAGCTGTTCTTATTTTCATTCACTTGCGTCCAGCCAAATGCAGCCCAGAGGATTATGGGGCCAAACTGCTGAGACAATACAGAGAAAACTTAGTGGAGCTGCTCACAGACACCCAGACCCTGCTGCAGGGCATCTCTGCTACATGGAGTCTGGCTGCTGCTAAGAGGGAGGTAAGCAGTCTCTGCACATGTGCAAGCAGGTGCTGAGCTTTAATCCCCATCTGGGATCCCTGTTGAGTCCTGAGGAGTTGATTTCCTACCTGCCACAGCTTGGGTTGGGGCAGCACTCCACCAGTTTAACAATTCCTCAGTATCCCATAGTGGGAGTGAAGCAGGTAAATGTAAATGAATCTGAAGGCTGGCAAGTAAAAATGTCTGATTTGATGTTGAGGCAATGGCTGAGATGTGTGAGTGAAGGGCTTCCAAAGGGTCACCACCTGAGTTGCGCTATGAGCCAGGACTTCAGCAGGGCAGGAGCCTGGGAAGGCTGGGTCTGGAATGAGCCGTGGCTGAGGCTAAACATGGTTCAGGGCAGCTCACTGGGGGTCTCCCTAAGGTGATAGTGCAGGTTCTGAAGCATGGGGCTGGTGGTTTTGCCTCCCTGGTGGCATTGGAGGAGCAGTACCTGCCAGTCTCTGCTGTTTGGCAGCTGCTGCCAAACCTGCACCCCTGAACCTGCTCATGGAGAAGATCCAGAGAAAATCCCAGAGCAGAGTTTTTCTTCCAAGCATGTCCCACATTCTCCCTGATCTTCCCCTGCTGCTGGCAGGAGCTGCTTTCTAACTTCT
Source organism: Florisuga fusca (assembly GCA_038090715.1). Classification (NCBI taxonomy): domain Eukaryota; kingdom Metazoa; phylum Chordata; class Aves; order Apodiformes; family Trochilidae; genus Florisuga; species Florisuga fusca. Next base: position 5,865,937 of record JAAWXA010000039.1, read on the forward strand.
TGCCCTCTCCCTGCCCAGGAACCTCTTCTTCCAGTGGGTCTCAACACCCACATCCTCAGTGAAAAAGTAGATTGGTTGGAAAAGCACTTTGGAAAAGCAAATGTGGCTGTTCTGCTTGTGGTTCTGTGCCTTCAGCTTTGGTAATGAGCAAAACTTTGGAGCCCTGGTCAGTGCCCTGTGCAGATAACTAGCTGGGGGCCCATCAAAAGCATGGATTTCACCAGAGGTCTGTGTGCTGCCACCTCCCTCTCCTCCCAGAGCCCTCACCTCTGTATTTGAATTTTCCTATTTTAAAACCTAAACTGTGCTTTTACCCCAAATTAATCAAAATCTTATATGAGAAGCTCTCAGCTTGGTGGTCTTGGGGGGCAGAGGGGGAGGCTGTGCAGAGCCTTGCTGTGTGTGCTGGCCCTGCAGGTACCTGATGGGCTTCACCTGCCTGCAGCTGCTTCCATCCAGCCCCCTCTCTTTCACCCCCCTGGGCTCAGCCCAGAGAAATCAACATTTCTGGCTGCTTTTTGTGTGGCTGGCACTGGATGAGGCAAATTGTGCCTCGAAATCCCCATTTCTCTGCAAAAGTCAGAATGGGATGGGTGCAGTCAGGGGAGAGGAGAAATCTTGAGTCCTGTGGGAACAGTGCCTGCCTGTCAGGGTTGTCAGTGTCTCTTTGGGCCACATGTTCTGGAAAACCTGATGATTTTCACCCACAACTGGAGAAGCAGGGAGAAGTGAGCTCTGCCAGGGTTTTGTGCTGGACATCAGGGCTACAGTGAGGATAACCAAAACTTGGCTGAAGTTGCTCTCTGTTTCCTGTGCCCTAAAGGAGTCACTCTTGCTGTTAAGAGCTCAGCTTCAGGAGTGGGCTGGACAAAGCTAAGCAATGCTGAGGCCTTCAGGTTCTCCTTGAGTTTTGTGTTTGTAACCTTGCCTGCTTATTTTCCTCTTCAGTGAGAGCACAGCCATTGAGAGCATCCTGTGTCCCAGCAAGCTGGTCTCAGAGGCCATCCAGCAGAGAGCAGAGCTGGAGGGCTTGGCTCTGGGGGTGGCAAGACTCACAGAAGCAGTAAAAGAGGTACCAGTGGATGCTCTTGGAGCTGGCATGGTTCAGACCAAAAAGGGTGGACATAGCCTAATGGGCAGTGAAATTAAGGCACATTACTCAGGCGTGGGGAAACCATTAGGGAGAGTCTGTTGGGTGTTTAATGTAAATTCTGCAGGAGTTTTTAGGTAAAAGAAATTACCAGTGGGATTCTCAGTTGGTGGAATTGTTGGTATTCAAACGCAGCAAAACTGTTTGAGCTCTGCAAGGGTGCTAAAGAAAGCAGGGCTGCCAGGGAGTGAGCTTCCATTTGATTTGGCTGCTCCATGAAACACTCCTGGAGGATGCACTGATGATGCCACAACTGTGCAGTGTCCCACTGTGCCCTGCCTGGCTTCCCTCTGACAAGGAAAATGGGATGTGTTAGTAACAAGCTGGGCTTTTCCACCAAGCTGACTGTGGTTGCTCATTCCTGCTCTGGTTAGCTGCTGTTGGGGATGTGGAAGGGTTGGATACATAGGGGCATGCACAGATCCTTGCCTTGGTCCTCCTTGCAGTGGCTGGCTGAAGCAGGTTTGGATTTGGAAGGCAGAGGGAAGCCCCTGGAGAGATGTATGATAAGAGAGGTTTATGAGCTTGGTAATCCTGAAATGCTGTAAGGCCTTGAGAAACTGCTCTTGCCAGGAAAAGGTGTTTTTAAGTGCACTAATATCAAAATAGAAAGTCAGAGAATTTAATTTGTGGTAATTTTTTATTTTTAATCCTGAAATTCTCTCAGCTCATGCCCATCAGTGGAGAGGCAAAGACCTGTGTGGAAAAGGATTTCTTTCCTGGTTTCTCAAAGTAAGTTCCCAGCAGTAGAGATGAAGCAAAGTAAATCTGCCCTCACTCCCAGACCAGCCAGACCTTTCACAGCCCAAAATCTGTCACTTGATATTTTCTTCTTACTTCTCCAGCTACTGAGTATTTCTGCTCAGAAGGAAAGTTCAGAGGCCTCTTTGAAAGCAGCACTGAGTACAGCCCAGGAGAACTCTGGCCTGGCCATCAAAATCTGTCAGCTGCTGGGCAATGTCCACGAATCCTTCCCAGACCTGCAGCCAGAGATGCAGGAGCTGTGGTGTGTGGGTCAGAAAGCACAGGCTTTCATCCTTCTGTCATTTTTAATGGGAATCTTGGGCAGTTTGGGAGTGGACCTCAGTGTCCTGTGGTCATTTCAAACAACTATCCCCTGGCCAAATGTTGGGACTGTACTTGAGGAGGATTCTTGACCTGTGGGTCCAAGCACTGGAGCACACATTTCTCCTTCTGGGAAAATGCATCAGATGGAAGTCTAGTCCATGACAAGGGTTGTGGAAACTAGAGGTGACCCCATACTGGTATTCCTTGACTGATTTGCATTCTTCCTCTCCAACCCTTGTGCTGGAGACATTTAAACAACTAACTTACACAATTTGTATCATCATTGGCTTATTTTCAGAATTTTTATCCTTCATCTGTGGGGTTTCTTTGGCTCTTCCAGTACTGGTGAATCTGTGTGAATCTGTACTTGTATTACAATTACTTCATCTGCATGTGTGTGGATACTTCACAGGCTGATTGTGGAGAGGTCACATCAGAGCACAGGGGTCTTGTGGAGATGTGACCATGATGGTGCAATTTGCAGTGCCAGACTGGTTTCTGAATTTGTTTGCTTTCTGTGCTTTAATTAGCTCTTGCTGTATATATACTTTATAGAGCAAATAACCCCCTGGAGGGTCCCAGGTCAGCAGGGGAATGGTGCATCCTGTGTGAGTTTGGCAAAGGTATGAATAAAACATGTGCAGGTAGCAATTTGGTGAACTCAGAACCAAACGCATAGCAATAACCACGTGTGAGACCTCTGGGCTGTGGGCTGCTTTCCAGATGAGATGAATTGTATCTCTGCAGCCATTATTTGAAGGAAAAATGGTCCTGTCTTTTTTTAGGAGTAGAAAGTTTAGCTGTTTCGTCTGAAAACTTGGGCCAGGACCACGATGAATCTTTTTGAACGAACACCAGCTTCCTGGTTTTGACATCCTCCATCATTTGTGTTTGAGAGTGACAGGCAAAGCCAATGTTCCCTGCCTGCTGGGCCCTGACCCTTGGGCACTCTCTTTGTGTGCTTTTCTGCATTCCTGAGCAACTGGGAACTGTTGTTGGGGTGTAGGTGGGACTGGGTGGCTTGGAACAGTGCCTGTGTCGAGGGATCCAAGGACCTGGATAACTGCTCCAGCCATAGGGCTTGGAGGGTGAGTCCATGCTCTGCTCCCCTTCCCTGATGCAGTGGCCTTAGTGGTGAGAGAAATCTTACACTGGTGCCCTGTTCAGATCTGGGTTAGGTCCTCTCTTCTAACTCCACTAAGAGCTGCCACCAGTTGGTTTTTTCATCTGCTCACGGCTCCAGTGGGGATTTCCAGAGAAAAGGGATTCCTTCTATTCTGCTGTTCCTCCGTCTGGTGCTTCAGGCACTTGCCCTGCTCCTCTTGACCCTGTCTGACCATGGAAAATCCAGGGCTGATGCCATGGTGACTCTGGAGGAGGTTAGCCAAGAGAAGTTACGTGTGTCTGTGAAGGTGCATCCCATCTTATCTCCTGGACACAGGGAGTGGGAGGCAGCAAGGCTCTTCTGGCAGATGCCAGAGCTTCTCTGGCACCAAAATCAAAGAGAACAGACTGCTGTTACTAAGTGTCTTTGCAGGGCTTCAAGCCAAGATTGAGATGAAAATCAGGCCAGAAGCAATACCAAAAACAAGTGCCCTGGAAAAATGGTATTTACTTAGCAGAAACATGTAATCTGTCTGAACTGTCCAGAGGAGGATTGCCAGTTTCCACCCCCTTTTTGACATCCTACAGATCTTTACAATGAACTTCCAAATCTTAATTTCTAGTCCAATCTTTTCAGCTCCAGCGTCACTGCTTAAGAGCCCTAAATGTTGCAGGTGGCTTTATGGATCAGCAGCCATGTGGCTCTTGGCATGATGGCTGTGGGCTTCATGTTTGGGGGATGTGAGCTTCCACTTGAAATGGAGATTTTGCATTTCTGAGGAACATATGTGCCATATGGAGCTGCACAGAGTTTGCAGTTCCACTTGAAGACATCTTTACATCCCTACTGAAAAAAAAAAACATTAAAAAAAAAAATCCCAACCCTAAAAAAAAAAATTAAAAAAGAAATTTCTGATTCATAATTTAGATGAGCTGAACCACTTGGAAAGAGCCAGGTGTTCATGTAGAAGGAGGTGTCTGTGTCCATCCCCCACCACTGCTGAAGTAATGGGTTGCTTTGTTTGGTGGAGGGTACAGGATGAAATCTGCTGGCTTTCCTTGGGTTCTTTCTGTAACCAGAGCACTTTCACAGTTGCTGGCTGGTGCTTGCAAGGATGAGGTTTTGCTTCTTCAGCCAACTCCATCATCTCCCCTCTAGCCAGCTGCTTTCTAGGACTCCAAACAATCATTTCTTGGGGACACGTTTGTCAAGGTATGCCTCAATTTTCAGATCCCCAAAATGTGTCAAGAACTCCAGCACAAAGGCTTTTCTTCTGCATAGGAAAAAAAAGACAGCATCTAACTTAAGTTTGAGTCAGCCCCTGGAGTTTTTAAACTGTGGGGTCTGCAAGGAAAATTCCAGTCTCCCCGTGAAAGGTTCTGCCTTAGAAGCCACCATGTGTGTCAGCAACCACTGGAATGACCTTCAAGATGCAAAGGCATGGGTGGAATTTTCTTCTTAAGCTGAAAAAGTTGGAGATGAAATGGTCACATACCAAGGAATCTTCTGCTTCTCGAGTGATATTTATCATGAATTGCAGAGGGAGTAGAGCAGCCACCAGGATTACAGACTTGGCAGTTCACTTACAGAAGAGAAAGAGAACTTGGCACAAAATACACTATCATTAATATCAGGATTTTTCATTCAGTGCTGGATATCTTTGCCACCAGAGAATGGAATATGATGCAAATTGAGGACTCTGCAGTCAGGAATTCAGTCTGGGACCTTGTGTTTGCCCTCAGGCTCTGTCTTCTCCCAGGAGGCTCAGGCAGGGGCATGGCCAACCAGTTATGGTCCTGGCATGCTAAATTCCTGCCTCTCAAGCTTGATGTGCTTCTTCAGTCTGATCTTATTTCACAGAAGAGCTCTCAGGGTCACCTCCAAGCTCCCTGTATCTCCAAGGATGGAAGCTGACTGGGTGATGTCTGGGTGTACAAAACATTGTCTTCACCCTTACTCAGGCTGGGTTCTGGGGAGACATCCTGGCTGACAGGTGGGAAGGAATCACTGCCCTGGCATTGCCATGCTGTGTGTCCTTCATGCCACCAGCCCATAGAACTTGATGCTGTTAAAGAAACCTGCAAGTTCAGCAATCTCACACCTGATCTTACATCACATCAGTTTTGCAACGTCTCCTCATTCTTCTGTCTCATGGTAGCCAGGCCTTGCAAGCCTTTTGAGGGTGTATTTCACTAAGAGGCAGGGTTCCTCCTGCCATCCAGGGTGTTTCTATTGCACTGGGTTTTTTCAAAACTGTCCCCAGGAGTGGTGGCATCCCCCAGAAGATGGAGAGCTGCTCCTGGAGCCTCTTTATGCAGTTCTCCATGAAGGGGAAATGAAGTTGAGAGCTCCCCATGCTTTTCTAAAATCACAGGATGGTGGTGTTGTCCAGGCTAAAGGTTTGTAATCCTGAAGAACATTTCCACAGGCATGAGAGCAGGAGGACCATGAGCCTCTCTTGATGGCAAAACCCCATTTTTTCTGGCTCAGGTTGCACCCCTGCTGCCACAGTGCTTCTTTGGGACATCTCCAGTCCCAGTTTCCTTGGTGTTCCTATCTTTACCCACGTTCAGCCTGCTCAGCAAGGTCACTCTTTCTGACATTTAACATACCTGGGGGCTTTAAAGATATTTCACTTAGGACTGATAGCATTTGTTAGCTTTAGGGATGTGGGGAGAGACCTTGGAGGTGAAGAGTGTGTGGAGCTATTTGGACAGAGCAGGACAAACTGGAAACCAGTCTTCCCAGCTATTTTTGATGGGAATTGGAGGTCAGTGGGTTACCACTTGACATCTTTAGATTTCCAAGTCTGTTGGAATGTATCACCTTGTTTCTTGTTGGTTGGAAATCCAGGGCAGTATCAGTGTGCAGGGAGGACAATTTGCTGGGCTCTTCCCATAGTGAGGAAGGCAGAAATGAAGTTTTCTGAACACAGGCTCAATTTTTTCTGCATTGGCAGGAGAAGTCTGCACTGGTTTCCATGGCCACACAGTTGAATGGTTCTCATTGTAGCAAAAAAGCCAAATATATCTGTTTTTATTTTGATTTCTTCCACATGTGCATTCCCTGTGGGTCTTTTCTGTGGACTGAGACCCTGGGTGAATTTTCCAGCTTTTGCTTTTTGAGATTATGGTGCTACAGGAACTCAGAAAAGCATTAGACTTTGTAAGAGGCCAATGTAATGAGCAATTTAAAATACCTCAGGGCCCTAACTGGAAGACTCAAAAGGGTCATAGCAAGATTATGTGTTCCCTTTCAAAGGGTTTGCATTTGGGAAGTGTTCTGAGAGTTCTTAATGGCTGGATATCCACTCTCAGTGGCAGACTTACTATTACACCTGAGACTCAGATCTTCAAACATTTAAGCATGGCCATAACTTCCCGTGTCTGACCAGGAGGCAGACGCTTGGGAGGAACTGTTTGAGGAGCAAGCTCTCTGGAAAATCTGGCCCTGGCTCTTGCTGTCTAATCCAGCCCCTGACATGTGCAGATGGAGAAGCTCAAGGACCACTTCTTCATGCCTCATACTGTGCATGGCTACAGCCACTTTTGGGCAGAGCCATGTGCTGCCATGGTGATGGGACAGCATAGAATCACTGAATGGTTTGGGTGGAAGGGACCTTACAGATCATCCAGTCCCACATCTCTGCTATGGGCAGGAACACCTCCCACCAGCCCGGGTTGCTCCAAGCCCCATCCAGCCTGGGCAAGGATGTTTCCAAGGATGGAGCTTCCACAACTTCCCTGGGCAACCTGGGCCAAGGTCTCAGCACCCTCACACCAAATAATTTCTTCCTCAGATCTCATCTCAATCTCCCCTCTCCCAGGTCAAAGCCATTCCCCCTCATCCCATCCCTCCAGGCCCTTGTCCCAAGTCCCTCCCCAGCTTTCCTGGAGCCCTCTCAGGTACCAGAGTCCAATGCATGTCTGTTCTTGCTGTGCAGGGACAACTGTGTGTGTAGGAGCATTCATGAGATGGGAAAAAGAGGGGCTGGTGCCAAGTCCAGTTCCAAAAGAGGAATTCCTGTTTCCATAGGTCTCTTGACTGAGGGAAGCGGGAAGAAAGCTGGGATCAGGAAGTGGAAGGTAAACAATGAATCCCAAGTTGAAGCTCTGGAGAAAGATGAGGACAAGGCAGGAGATGCCAGTGCCAAAGAATCAAAGGAACCCCAAGAGAAAGCTTCTTCCAAGAAGAGTTTTGTCTGCAAAGCCTGTGAGAAGAACTTCCACTTCTGCTGCCGCCTGAGGGTGCACATGAAGCGTTGTTGGGTGGCCAGAGGAAAGCAAATCCAGTGTCAGGAGCACAGTGAGGTCAAATCAACAAAGAAGGAGCTGGGGAAGCATCATCTGGAGGTCCAAGGGGTGGTGGGGACAGCTACGAAGATGAAGAAGCAGCTCCCTGTGGCGTGTGACATCTGTGGCTGGGAATTTGCTCACGCCTCAGGTAGGGCTGGTGGGAGCAGGGTGCAAGCAGTGGTGCCTGGATAATAGAATCAAGTGATAGTCTGGAATCTCCTCTTCCTTCCTGCAGCTCTGTGAGCTCTGTGTGTGAGAAATGCAGCTCAGATAATTTCTCCTGCCCCACTGAGCGCAACTTCTTTCTGATTAGTTCTTCCCTAATTGGTTTTCCACATGGCTCATCAAGGGAAAGTGGGGCTACTGGCAAATTTTAAAAGCCTCCCAAAATAATCAAGCTGTTCCAGTTCTGCAGCTAGTTTAGCAGGATGAGTAAGAGGAATTGAGTCTCTTTGCCTTCCCCATTCCAGCTCAAAATGCCCTAGTGGTCCCCCAGGCTCTGCAGCAGGGCTGGCCATGGTCCCACCAATGCCATCTTGGTGTCCTGCCTGTCCCCCCAGGGATGCAGTACCATAAGCTGACAGAGCACTTTGATGAGAAGCCCTTCTCCTGTGAGCAGTGTGGGGCCAAATTTGCTGCCAGCTCCACCCTGAAGAACGACGTGTGGCTGCACACGGGGGACGGGCCCTTCGCCTGCCTGGTGACCTTCGTGCACGCCTCAGCCCTTGCCTACCACACCAAAAAGCAGCATGCTGAGGGTGAGCCTTCCCCACAGGAGCCCAGCCTGGGGTTTAGCTTGTTCCATGCACCTCTTGGAGCTCTGTTTCTCTGTCTGCCTCCTGGATGCTTCCTCATCCTGGGCTGCTCCCAGGTCTCCTTGATCCATATGACTTGGCTTGCAGTTCCCTACTCTGGCCTTCCCCCATCTCCTTCCCTGGGTCCTCCAATTAGCCACCAGTTTACTCTCCATTAAGGAGATCTTCTTCATCCACCTTCCATGTTTTTCTCCTGAGTTTCTCTCCATCCTCTGACATCTGGACTCCTTCGATGTGTCCTGGAATATTGTGTCCAGTTCTGGGCCCCTCAGTTCCAGAAGGACAGGGAACTGCTTGAAAGAGTCCAGTGCAGAGCCTTCAAGGGAGTGGAACATCTCCTGGGGAGGAAAGGCTGAGGGAGCTGGGGCTCTGCAGCTTGGAGAGGAGGAGACTGAGGGGTGAGCTCATTGATGTTTATAAATACATAAAGGGATGGAGGATGGAGCCAAGCTCTTCTCAGTTATGCCCAATGATAGGACAAGAGACAATGGGTAGAAGCTTGAGCATAGGAGGCTCCATATAAAAAAAAGGAGAATTTTTTTTTATTGTGAGGGTGACAGAGCCCAGGCTGCCCAGGGAGGTTGTGGAGTCTCCTTCTCTGGTGACATCCAGAATCCATCTGGACACGTTCTGTGTGACCTCCTGGAGGTGACCCTACTCTGGCAGGGGGTTGGACTCAATCTTTCAAGGTCCCTTCCAGCTCCTGACTTTCTGTGGTTCTGTCCTCCTCTCTCTGCTTAACCTGCCTTCTCCCACCCCTTCCTCTGGCTGAATTTCATGCTAGTGCTTCTCCTGGCCCTGCACCCAACCCTGCTCCCTTCCAGGGCACAAGCATGTCATAACTGGGCATTTAATCTGTGGTACCTCCAGAAGTGTGTTGTACCTCCGGAATCACAGAATGGGTTGGGTTGGAAGGGATTTTTAAAGGTCATCTAGTTCAACCCCTCTGCAGTGAGCAGGGACATCTTCAACTAGAACAGGTAGCTGAGAGCCCTGCCCAACCTGACTTGGAGTATTTCCACCTCACTGGGCAGCTAGCACCAGTTTTTCACCACCCTCACTAGAAAGAATTTTTTTCCTTATACTGAATTTCAATCTTCCCTTCTCTACTTTAAAATCGTTGCCCTTTGTCCTGTCTCTACAAGCCTTGGCTAAAAGTTGTCTTGATTTGTCTTTTAAGCCCCCTTTAAACACTGAAAGGCCACATGAAGGTCTCCCCATTGCAGCCTTCTCTTCTCCAGGCTGAACACCCCCAACTCTCTCAGCCTGGCTCCAGAGCAGAGGGACTCCAGTGCTCTCACCATTTTTGTGGCTTCCTCTGGACCCACACCAGCAGCTCCATGTCCTTGTGCTGATGGGGACCCCAGAACAGGACCCAGCACTGCAGGGTGGTTTCACCAGAGCAGAGCAGAATGGGACCATCCCCTCCCTGTCCCTTCTGCTCACACTGCTGGGATGCAGCCCAGGACACGAGTGGTTTCTGGACTGCTACTGCACATGGCTGCCTTGTGTTGAGCTTCTCGTCAGCCAACATCCTCAAGTCCTGCTCACAGCAGTTTGTTCTCAGCCCATTCTCCCCTCAGCCTCTAATTGTGCTTGGGATTGCCATGACCCAGGTGCAGGTCCTGGCACTTGGCCTTCTTTGAACCTCAGGAGGTTCAAATAGGCCCACTTTTGAGCTTGTCCAGGTCCACACAGAAGAATTTAGTACCTCCAAACTCTTCAGGTCTAGAACAGTAGTATTATATAATAGTAAATTATTCCTCCCTGTGAGGGCATATTTTTTTTCCAGTACCTCTAGGACCTTTCTGCCCCTGTGCTGAGATGCTACCCCAGAGAAGCCTGTCCACCATCTCCCTCCTCTCCCTCTGAAATGAGGTGTGGTGTGGGTCTCACCCTGAGTGTCCCAGCAGGGAAGATGTGTGCCTGCCAGTACTGCAGTGCTGCCTGTGCCCAGGCCAGCGAGCTCTCATGCCACATCCGGACACGAGGGACAAACCCCACGTCTGCCAGGAGTGTGGGAAAGGCTTCCTCCAGGCCAATGGGCTCTCCATCCACCTCCAGACCTTCCACAGTGAGTATGGCCAGCTTGGGCAGCCCAGCCAGACCTGTCTGCTCCAGGGCAGGCTGGTGGGGCTGTTCCTGGTGCCTACAGGCTGCTGGGGTTCTTGTGGTGGGATTTTTGCCCCCCCAAGAAGAACAAGATTCCTTAGTGGTTGGATGTTGTGAGTAGGGTTATCCCAAAGAAAAAGTCAGGGATGGCTTCCAGCAAACTGAGCTGCTGGGAACACACCATGGGAAGCTGTAGGTGAGCAGGAACAGCAACAGCTGTGTGCAAAGCCTGAATTCCAGTGTTAGGTTTCATCTGGGAAGTAACAAGCGTTTCTTTCCCTTTTCTTTCCTCCCTCTTTGAATTTCTCTCCTAATTCTTTAGTTGGTTATTGGGGTTTTTTTTTGTTTTTTTGTTGTTGGGTTTTTTTCTGTTTTGTTTTGGGTTTTTTGTTTGGTTTTTTTGTTTGGTTGGTTGGTTGGTTGGGTTTTTTTGGCTTGATTTCTTTGCCCCCTCTGTTTCCTGTTGCATTTCTGTGGTGCAGACACTGAAGATCCCTATGACTGCAAGAAGTGCCAGATGAGCTTTGCCACCTTGCAGGAGCACTGGAAGCACATCCATGAAGCCCATTCCCAGGAATACCACCCTTGCCCTTCCTGCCCTAAAGTCTTCAGTGCCCCATCCCTCCTGGAATGCCACGTGGTGACCCATGTTGGGGGAAAACCCTTCAGCTGTGGGATCTGTGACAAAGCCTACCAAGTGAGCTGGTGCAGCAAGGATGTGGTGTCTGGTGATGGAAGTCACAGTGGGTGCAGCAGTATTTTGGTCAGCAGAAGGAAAATGAGCACAGGGGAGGCAGAGTACAGAGGGAAAAGGAAGGTCCATGGAGCGTGATGGGCTGTGACTGAAAAAAAATACCTGCCCATCTGGACCCTCAGGAATCCCCTTCACCCAAGTTTCTAGCTGCCAGCAAGTATAGGAATAGAAAGACTCTTGTTGTGAATGGCATGTCTTGGAGGGGGGTGGGAGCACGTTCCTACAAGGGAACAAAAAAATTCACACTCAAGGGACACCTGCAGTGAGTGAGCTGAGGAAGAGGGATTCAGCAGCATTAAGCTTCTCAGGGGCAATAAAGAAACAAGTGAGTTTGTAGCTCTCCCGTGAGAGGATGAGCATGTCTTGTACCTGCTGAGCACAACCCCTCTTGCTTTTTACTCTGTTTCTTGCCCTCACAATGTCCCTGGAAGAGTTTTGTGTTGTAACCACAATTTGTCATTGCAGCAGCTGTCAGGATTCTGGTACCACAACAGGACCCACCATCCTGATGTCTTTGCAGCTCAGAATCATGGCTCCTCCAAATTCTCCTCCCTGCAATTCAGTTCCTGTGACAAAACCTTCTCCAGCACTGCTGCTCACCAAAACCATGTCAAGGCAGAGCACACAGGTGATGGCCCCTTTGTGAGTGGACAGAAACACGTGGCACCTTCTGGGAGACATGTAGTAATGACTCTGATAGAACAAGGTTGTGTGTCTGCAAGTCACAGTAGATTCTTAAATCCTGTAGCAGTCTCTGCTGACAACTCTTGCATCTTGGCCTCTCCTTTTCCTGCCCTGTCTCCAAAGATGCTCCTCATGTCTCTCTGCAGTTGTGGTGTTGTTGAAATATGGACAAGAGTTCTTGTCCAGAAGGTCTCTTGTAGAAGACCTTGGGTGTACACCGGTCTGTTCTTGGACTTGTTTGCAGATGTGAGGTTCCATGAGTGCAAGATGTGTAAGGAGCTCTTCCCCAAGCTGGCTGTCCTGCAGGTCCATGTGAAGTGCAAGCACTCAGGTCTGTTACTTCTGCTGTTGTCCATGTTACTTTGTGAACAGTGACTGCTCCTCTCAGTGAGTCACATCTAAGCTGGAAGGAGGGAGTGAATCATAGAATCACCCTAGAATCATATGGCACCAAGCCTGCCTGAGTTCAAGAAGCATTTGGATGATGCTCTCAGTCACATGGTGTGATTCTTGGGGTGCCTTACACAGGGAGAGGAGCTGGACTTGATGATCCTGTTGGGTCCCTTCCAACTGGTCAGATTCTCTGATGCTGTGATTCTGTGATAAGGGCCCTTTGGCAAGTGGGCAAGCTGGAGCAAGGCTGTGAGGGCAGAGTGAAGTGGCAGAGCAGACTGCTACAAAAGAGGGGGCTGGAGATGAGGTGGATCAGGAGGGCACAGCCAACAGCAGCCTGGAGACTGAGGAAGGAGAACACCCAGACAGCTCTGAGAAGAGAGAGCCCCTGGGGTGGGTAATAGGTTTGCAAGAGCTGAATTAGGAAGTACAAGCCAGGCCTACAAGGAACAGTGCTTGCTGGTGTGAGTAACAGAGGAAAGAGGTGTTTGTGAGAAGGGACAGATGCAGCTGCAATCTGAGACACCAGCCTGGTTTCTGAATGCCAGTGCTGCAGGGAGCTGGAGCTACAGCATTCCTGAATTGCCACAAACTGTTGGACAGACAGTGGTGTAGCCAGGAGAAGGGACACTGGCACATACCATGCTGAGTCCCTGATGGGTTTCAGCCCTGTGTGTCCTGGCCACCTGCAGCTCCCTGTGCCCTTGGGTTGGCCCTTGCTGGCTCAGCCCAGGCTCCAGGCAGCTCTTCTTCCTGCAGGCTCCTAGACCTTTTGCTGCTTGCAGTGCTCAGCATTCTTCTGCTTCCCAGGGGCCCTGCAGAACCACATCACCACTGAGCACTTCAAGCAGGCAGAGGACACCTTCACCTGTCAGCTCTGTGGGGAACTTCTCCCCTCCCAGGGTGATCTGGAAGGGCACTACAGCAGAGAGCATCCCAAGGTGGTCTTCTCCCAAGCCACCACAGCCCAGATTGTGCAGGTAAAGACTGCAGCCCCTGCCCTTGTTTGTCTGTCCTCCCCTCCAACCCTCTCACTCTTCCCAAACCCACCCTGTGGCTCCTGTCACCCCTTCTGCTCCCTGACTTCCCCCCAGCCCCTGGTGCTCTGTGATTTCTGTGGCAGTGTGGGGCAGGCTCAGTGTGGGGGAAGCAGCTCCCTCCTGGTTTTTAGGAGCTGAGGAAGAGGGACTGACTGCATGTGAAGGTGCTTGGTCACTCAGAGGCTATTACAACCCAAATGACCCTATAAGATTGCAGCTGTGCTGTCAGAGGCCAAATACTGAGTTTGAACCCAGACTCTTTCTCTTTAGGAGAACAGCTTCTGGGATGAGGGAGCCAAGTGTGCAAGATTCCCTGGGCTGGCATCTCTCCAGTGCATAATCACAGAGTGTTAGCCTACGACTGCTTGTGGAGCTGAATTAAGCAATTTGGTGGAGAGAAACATTTAAATTACTCCCTTGTCTTCTCTTTTGGATTGTCTGTGTGTGTGGTTTGGTGTTTCCCATTAGTTTCACCCCTGTTGGAGTTGCAGACCTCTGGCGTGAAGCTGAATGGTATTCCCAGAGCTGAGGCTGGGAAAGATGGGAGAAGCAAAGTGCTGGTGGGGAAAGTAATGCTGCAGATGTCTGGCTCTCAGGCCCTCTTCCATGCAGGTGATTCAGATGTCAGAACAAGGAGCAGCAGAGCACATCATCTCCTTTGATGAGTCCCAACTTGCTGGCTCCCAAATCTTTGTGACGTTGCCTGAATCCCAGATGAGCCAAGCTGGCTCTGAGCTGGTGGCAGTGACCATGGAGGACTTGTTTGATGGTAAAGTCACTCTGATTTGTGAAGAAACCAAGTGAGAGTGAGCAGCAGGTGCCCATCTGTGGTGCCTGGTATCCACCAGCCCCACTCAGGAGGTGTACCTCAGTGTGCTGCTCCAGCAGGGAATGCAGGGAGTCCTTGGGAAAGCACTCCTGGATATGTGACACTGCCAAAGCAGTATCACCCAGCAGCAAGCAGAGCATGGCCAAGGACAGGAGAGGTTTGGAGACATTCACAAGGGTCCAGGAAGTCTCAGATATCTGCTAGAATGTCAGGAGCTGCCAGCTCAGGTGAGCTGAACCACTTATCATTTCCAGCTCTAGGGAGGTGAAGCAGAGGAAAAGATGGGAACTGGGTGGAGGAAAACACTGCTCCACTGCTGTGAGTGGAGTGGAGAGGAGGAGACAGGGCTGCATCCAAAGAAGTGTGACCAGCAGGGACAGGGAGGTGATTCTCCCCCTCTGTTCCACTCTTGTGAGACCCCCCTGGGGTAAAGATGGGTCCAGTTCTGGGGTCCCCATCAGCAGAAGGACAGGGAGCTGTTGGAGCCAGTCCAGAGGAGGCCCTGGAGCTGCTGGGAGGGCTGGAGCAGCTCTGCTCTGGAGCCAGGCTGAGAGAGTTGGGGGTGTTCAGCCTGGAGAAGAGAAGGCTGCAATGGGGAGACCTTAGAGCACCTTCCAGTGCCTGAAGGGGCTCCAGGGAAGCTGGGGAGGGACTGGGGACAAGGGCCTGGAGGGATGGGATGAGGGGGAATGGCTTTGACCTGGGAGAGGGGAGATTGAGGTTGGAGTGTGAGGGTGTGTTTGGTGTGAGGGTGCTGAGCCCCTGGCCCAGGTTTCCCAGAGAAGCTGTGGCTGCCCCATCCCTGGCAGTGTTGAAGGTTGGATGGGGCTTGGAGCACCCTGGGCTGGTGGGAGGTGTCCCTGCCCATGGCAGGGGGTTGGAACTGGGGCATCTTGAAGGTCCCAACCCTGGCCATCCTGTGATGATCTGAGGAAGGAGCAGGAGCTGTGCTTGCATGCCAGGGCTCCTCCTGAATAGTGCCAATGGACTGACAGCAGTGCAGGTGTTGCTGGGTGCAGGAGCTGCTGGGACTCCATGCAGCCATTGCCCGTGGCACACAGGGCATTGCTGCATTCAGACACCTCATGTCAACTTTGCTTCTCTGGTGCCAGCCCAATGTAACAGCTTTATTGCAGCACATGCTGTCCCCTTTAAGGCTAAATTTCATAAAGCTTTTTTATCTGCAGTTTCCAGAAATATAATCTGATAATTAATGGTTTGCTGAATCCATTATGAAGTGCAATTAGATAGATGCAGGGTTCCTGTGGCTCTGAGGGGACTGGTAGCATTTATCTTCCTTTCCCTCATGCCAAAATGTTGAACTGTGCTGTGTTATTTACACCCTGAGTGGTGACCCCACCACATCTCACAGCCCCAAACCCTCTGGGTGAGCAGCACCCATCATCTCACCCTGCCCAGAGCCACCCAGCACAGGAGATGAACAGACTGAGAGTTTTCCAGCAGCATCTTGTGCTGGCTGAGATGGTCCTACAGGAGTGTGCCAGTGTGGCTGTGCCGAGGAGATTTTTGTCATTCCTGTTACAGCTTGGAGAGCAGGGAACAGCTAGGGGTGGCCCCTGGAGAGAATCTTGGAGGAGCTGATGTTCTGTGTGGCACTTTTTTTGTGGGGGGGGGCAGGAAGCATATGACCCTGTTGAAGCGTTGCACATGTTTTGAAGGGCTCCAACCTTTCTCTTCCTCAGGTGCATGTATGCCCTTGTTCCCCAGGCTTTGTGGTGATGCAGAAATGGAGGAAGCATGAGGTTCAATTGCCATTGAATCCAGGGATGACCAGGAGATGGTGCTCAAGGTCTTGAGGATTAGTGCTCATGGCCAGGTGCCTCTGCACCTTTGCTGAAGCTCCTCTTGGACTTCCCAGGCCTTAGGCAGCTCCTGGGCTGGCAGATGTGGAAAGCCCTTGAGCCACCACCAAGCAGAAGCACAACTCTAGGCCCTGAGAAGGAGAGCTTCTAGCCCTGGACATAACTACTTAAAGAAGAACCTAAAAGTGGGCTGTGTCTACCTGGGGAGAGGGTAATCCACATCTGTTACTGAGGGGAACTGATGAAAAAGCCTGGCACCCTCCTTGGCCAGGAGGAGAGCAGGGGGGCTACTGATGGAGACCATCTGACACCTGCCTGGACACAGGGAGTGTGGAAGCTGAGTGCAGGGATGGTGACAGCACAGGCAGGGAATGCCCTGGAGCAGGGGATGAACTGGCCAGGCAATGCTTTGCAGGTGTCCCAGCCTTCATTTGGGAGCCAATACCTGCAGAGGGGATGTTAAGTGAAGCTCATCTCCCTTCATTCCTGAAAAACTCTGGAGGAAGAGTAAAGGTGTAGGAAGAAGTTGCTTTATTTCCCACCCTCTCATAAGGAGCTCAGCTGGGGGAGAACACACAAGTGATGCAGTTTGACTGTGATCCCTTGTGCTCCCTGTTGACTGAGTGTTGTCACAGTGAAGGGGAACAGTGTAAGTCACCCACCAGGTGCATTCAAGGCTCAGATCTGGTGCTTGGAGCCACCTCTGCCCCCTTGGTGCCAAGTGAGAACCTGCACGGGTGTCTGTGTGCTCAGCAGCACAGCCCCAGCCAGGGCTCTGCTCTCTGCAGAGGTCACACCAAGGGTTCCCTGTGAGGAGATAGGAACTCCCATCCCCTCTTCAGGTCCTTTTTGGTGGCTGGGTATGTCAGAGCCAACTGCAGTGGTAACAACACCTGTGTCCTGCCCAAAAGGCAGCTGCATTTCCCAGGGCCCATCCTGCTCTGGCTGCAGGTACTGGTCACTCCCCATTTCTTATTATGCTGCATATTTGGTTTTTTTTGGTCTTTAAAAATAAAACAGAGAGAATGAAAGAGGTCGCTGCACAGCATCATGTGGAGTCCCAGACTGGAAGGAACAATCCTTCTTTCTGAAAATGCAATTTTTGCAGATTTTCTCCCAGGGTCAGGGCTGGGGGTCCTGTGCCCCCCTTGGCTGGGTGCCACCCTCTGTGGGGCAGCACAGGAGCTTTGAAAGCTCAGGCTGCAGCATGGGCCCTGTGGCATGGGTCCTCCCTTTTCAGGTGCCAGATGCTTTTGGAAAAAAAGCAGAGTGCCTGCAACAGGAGAATAACATTCCAAGGAGGACATTAGGTCAGTTAATGGTTTATGTATCACCGTTCATGAATTGATGGGCTTTAGGGTACAGGGCTAAGCTTGAGACTGTTGGGAAATGCCTCTTTTCTGCACAACTTTTTTTCTGCCTTGGTGTCTGTACCATTCACTGAAGGATCCTTTGGAAGAAGGCAGGGAGCTGCTTGGCCCAGCAAGAGCTGTGAGCAGCCCTCCCTTTGCATTTCCCATTGCAAAGCATAATCGTGCAGCCCTAAGCTGTTATGTTAACACACTACCTGCAAATTCTCTGTTCTGGGTTTTGTTTGTGTTTTGTTTTGTTTTGTTTTTCTTTCAATCCAGCCCATCTGTAATGAGGTGCAAAGGTGCTGCTGCCGTGGCCAGGAGCGAGGGATGGAGCAGGAGGGAGCTCAGATGCTTCTCCTGGGGTGCAGGAGGATGGGGGCAGGTACCACCCCCTGTACCCTGGTGATCTGGATGTCTTGGCAGATTTCAGCCTGTCCCCAGCAAGTTCAAGCATAGAGGGATTCGATGGGGTTGGGTTTTTTTCTTTTTTGTTGGTTGGTTGTTTTTTTTAGAACAGCCTCCAGCTCAGCAAATGCCGAGCAGCATTTCTGCAGGGCAGGGATGAGACTCTCCAGCAGCCAGAGGGAATTCCCTCTCCCGAATATTTGCTGCGGACTGTGAGAGCCTAAGCACTTCCCTGGAACATTTTGTAAACGGGAGGAGAAGGCTGGGTGAAGGAGGGGGCTCTGCTGCCTCTCCAGCATAGGTTAACTCCTCTGATCCCCCAGCAGAGTCACCTCTACGGTGCCTCCTCACACTCAGTCCACACAATTCCTGATTTCCTGAGCTAAAACACCCATTCTTTTTATTGGATCTCCAGCCAAGGCTCTTGCACACAAGGGGAACACAAGCAGCAGCTCTTGCTTTGCTTCCCCTGCCCCATTTGTGGTCACTCAGAGTAGGAACTCTGCTCAGGTTCCTGACGGTGTATGAGCAGACCTGACAAAACGTGGCTCTGAGGTCCATACAGGACCAGACACATGGGCTGGGAAGCACCCACAGCTGGGACCAGGACACCCATCCCTGTGAGCTGCAGGGGATCAGAGAGGCCTTGCTGGCAAAGCTTGTGGGAGAGATGGGCTGGAGGAGAAGGACGGAGCAGGGGAAATCCAAACTGCTTGGCCCATGGGTGCAGTCAGCAGTGTGATCTCAGCAGGTGCCAGGCTGTGTGTCTGGGAGGAGGTGATGCTGAGGGGACTGTGGCCAGGATTTCTGGAAGCATCCTGAGGTCTGCTGGTTGTGACTGGAGGTGTGTGGAGCCATGAGCAACATTTCAGTGGCTGTTTTGGCAGAATTCAGGAGATGTTGACTGCTGCCCCCTGCTCTGACCATTGCTGGGACCCGATGTCATTCCCACAAAGCTGCTCACCCCGAGCAGTGTGACAGGCAGTGACAAACTGAAAGCTCTCCAGGAACTTCACGAGCTGGAAAGTGCCTTAGTGCAGGAGAACAAAGGAGCTCCAAGTGCTAAGAGTGGCCAAGGAGGGACCTGGTGGCAGCTGCCACAGCCCTGTGCCAGGGGACTGGGTTTCACTGGACCCTAGGAAAGGCAGAGTGCTGAAGGGCCTCAAGGCTAGTCGGGATCAGTCTGTTCAGAGCATAAATTCATGGATTTGCCTTATTTTCCTTCCCCTCTTGGAATCCCTTGAGATGCCCAGCACTGAGGTCAGTCCAGACCTTTCCACCTCCCAGAGGAGCACTGTCACCATCTTGTTCCTCAGGAGCTCACAGTCAAGTTTGTTGGCTGATATTTTCCTTCATCCCCTGGATCAGGGATACTTTGAGCCCTGCAGCATATGGGAAGCCTGGTCTGGGCAGACTCTCTGCTTGTGTTCTTTGTCCTTCCCAGACCTCTCACTGGCCCTGGAGCCTCTTGCAGACGGGAGAGCTGGCCAGGATGGGTCTGGTGTACACATCCTCGCTTGGAGCACAGAGGAGCTGCCAACAAAAGGGTCTGTCCAGTTCCATTAGATCCAGCTTGGTGCTGTGCAAACCTGTCTCAGCCCACGGGTCTTCTGGCCACTGGAGGCTTCCAGCCAGAGCTGGAGTTTGCTCTGTTCCTTTTGGCTGTGACAAGGTGAGCAGAGCCCTGCCTCGGGTTTCAAGCTGCCTGTGGAGAAAATCCCTGCCCCTCCAGCTGTGCTGAACCTGCTCCTGGGCACGATGGTGGCTTTCCCTGACATGAAGCTGGCATAGTCTGCCCAAGGAGGCCAAGGCCATATGCCACCTGCTCCATGGCTCTGCCCTTCTTGGCCAGCACTTTAGCAGGGAGGAGCTGAGCTGCAGTCCTTGCCAAGAACCTTCCTCCCTCCACTGCTTCACCTGGACAAGGTCTCCCTGCAGGTTCCCCCCTGGTCTGTCATCACCCAGAGCATCTTCCCCAGAGCTCATCCCATGGGAATGGTGCTTTCTGGTGAGTACTCCCTGAGCTGAGCCCCGTGCCTGGCTTTGCTGTCTGTAGACACTGCACATCTGGGTACACATCTGGGAAGTCTCCAGTTGCTGGTACTTAACTCCCATCCTGGCCATCTCTGGGAGCCCTGAGGAGGGCTCTGCACTGGCTGGAAGATGGGTGGGATGGCTGGGGTGGTCCTTGGCAATTACACACATGGATTATTCCCTTTATCCTATTTCATTGCTTCCAGCTCAGAGGCTACAGCTGAGACAATATTTAGAGCAGGGCAGCCCTGCCAGCTGATACTTAGTGCTGTAATAATACTATATTTGTTTAGCCCATTGCACATCAAACCTTAAGTTGTTTCTCTTGTCTCTGAGCATTTAATAACTGTTATTGAGCTGTCCAGTGACACCAGGGGCTTTCCCCAGCGTGGTTCCAGTGAATTTGGTGATGCACAGGAGTGGCTCAGCTGATCCCTGTGGCATGCCTGAGCTTCCATTTATCAACAGTCAGGTTGTTTTGCAGTGAAACTGGTCTCTGTTAGCAGTGAATTCCCTCTGCAGTTCCCTACAGCTTCTCTCATCGACTAACCCAGATAATCCTCTGCTATCTGCCACATCTCAGCAGATCTATTAAACACACAAAAGTTCTGGTGTCCTTGTGCCTACCCAGGGTAGGCTGCAAGATTTGAAATCCCCCAGCACAGGATACTGTCAAAGTTGTATTGAAAGCCTAAATAAATAAACCACTTCTACTCCTCTGTTTCTCAGGGGTAGGAGAGGACACTGCGTTTTTAGAGGTGAGGACTTGCTGGTCCTGCCATGTGCTCCCCTGGGTTGTGGTGGATACAGCTGATGGGATGTATCTGTGGTAGGGGATGGGATGTGTGATCCCAGGAGCTTTGTGTTGGGGTTGGGTCTGCCTACAGCTCTAGTGGAGGATGAGGACAGGCAGGCCTTGTTTTTGGGGGGTCTCAGAGTGATTTTCATGCTGAAGAAAGCAAACTGTGAGCCCTTCTGCGTGCCTGAACATTTTGTTTGTGTCCCTCTGGGATATTCCCAGCTGACTGCCACATTTTGGCAGGCTCTGTCCCCTCCTCCACATCATCTCTTGAGGGCCAGCAGAGCAGGTGGGACAAAAGGCACCTTCCTGCTGGCACTGCTCAGTGCTTGGGTTTCAGTACCTGTCCCCTCCCTCCCCTTTCTCTCTGCAAAAGGCTCCACAGCCCCTGCATACCTAATGCAAACTTTGCAGGAGGATGATTCAGCACTTGGCAAATGCCTGAGAGATTATTTTGAGCATCTTGGAGTGGCTCTGGCAGGTGACCGGGGGTCCCTGCACTGCTCGGTGTGTTACCTGTGTCCTTGCACAGTTGTGTCCCCAAGCAGAGAGGGGACACAGCCCCGGGACAGCCTGGCTGGCTGCTGGGTTCCTGCCAGAGCCCCCTGTCCCTTCCCAGCTCACTTTGCCAATGCCACCCAATACAATTCCCTGTGTCCATGCCCGGAGCCCATCCCGGGGCTGTACTCCTGGCAGGGAGAGGTCTCCAGTTGGGAACAATCCCTTCCCAGATACTCCTCAGAGCCATAATTTGAGGCAGGACTGATTGGTGTTGGTTTAAGTGTGAAAGCAGCTGAGCTGCCTCCCCCCAGGGGAAGCAAAAGGAGCCTGAGAGCAGCTGGGGTGAGTGGGTGCGTGGCAGGGGGTGACTGGGTGCGTGGCAGGGGGTGACTGCATCAGGGGAGACCCAACAGGGGCTGTGGAACCTCTCTGACTCTTGGGGACCCTGGCTGGGCCCTTAGGGCTTGGATGTTGGTGTCTCCAGCATTCCCCAACCCTGCAGAACACCTCTGCTGGCCTTTTGTCCTCCTGAACCCTCCCTACCATGCCGTGGTGCTGCCAGGTAGTGTGCTGGGGGAAACCCACCCTCCTGGTGCTCTGGAGACCCCAAACTTTGTTAGGGGCTGGGGCCCTGCAGAAGCTGTTTGGCTTGAGGGCTGGGGGATTTCTGGCTGGTGCCTCCTGCCTTGTCCCAGGGGAACCAGCCTGGAAAACCCCCTGGAAGCAATGGGGAGATGGGGGGAAAGGACAGGCAGAGTCTTCCAGGTGCCTGCCCAGGGTTTGGTCCAGAAGAGCATCTCACAGGTGCTGTGACAGAGGGGCCCTGGTCCAGGGGTGCTTTGGATGTCTCCAGCATGCAGGGGGCTCACACCAGGCTGCCCTGGGCAGGATGATGGAAGAAGAGAGTTATGACAAACAGTATTACCAGGCACCACTTGCCACATGGATTTTTTTTTTTCTTTCCAAACTCAGATAATGCAGAACACATCCATGGAGATTTTGGTTCAGGTTCACCCCCCCCCAAAAAAAACCCCAGCTTTCATCTCTGATGAAGCCTGAGACATCTACAGCACAAAGAATTTTTATTTTATTTTTGGTTGGGTTTTTTTTTAAGGTAATGCCTGAAAAGCAAGGTTTAGGAGAGTGAATGACCTTCAGTGTTGGATATAATCTCACTGCACGAGCCTCTGAGATCCCTTCTCACACGAATACAGCCACAGCTTCCTCCAGAGCATCCCTCAAGAAAATCAATGAGGGAATGAGATTTGCCACGCTGGCCCAGCTCCCTCAGGGGCCTCTCTGCAGAAGTAACTTGGTCTCATGCTCCAAAGGTGGAAATTCTCTGCCACCCACACAAACTCTTCTGCAGCAGCCTGAGGGGGAGAGAAATCCCTTCAGAGCATCCCTTCAGTAAATGTTTTGGTCGCCCCTGTTGGAGTGCCAAACCCTGTCACACTGCTGCAATGTCTGTGAGTTGTCCAGGCTGAAATTAATTGAGGGGTCAGCTGGCAGGACTTGGCTTGAGGCCCCTCGTGAACTGGGGAACAGCTCTGGACCTGTGTTCTCCAGGATGAGAGAATAAAGGAGGATAGACCTCTCCTGTGGGGCCAGACAGGGGGAAGCAGAACTCATGTCTCATGGGCACTGTTGATGGTCACCTGTAGAAGGATCTTGGCTGAATGTCCTGGGATGTCTCTGTGTGTTCTGGGCTCTTGGGAATGTTGGCCCAGTGCAAGAGATCACCAGGTGGGTCAGAGGAGCAGTGTGGCCACACAATACCTGTATCACAGTGAGCAGCCTAAGGGCAGGCACCTCTCTGTGTCCTGCCCCTGTGCTGCCTGTGCCTGCTTGCCAGCCTGATGCTGTCCTTCCAGGACTTTCCTTTCTTCCAAGGAGCTGCTCTGGGTAATGCTGGATGCCTGTTCCCCCTTTTCCCTGGCAGGGCCAACCATCCTCCCCCCGTGCTGTCACACACTCCAAGCCACAGACTCCATCTGTGCCAGGGACATGGTGTCTCCTGCTGCCTGCAGGCACATCCCAGCATGTGCAGAGTTGTTTTAACTTTGCCCTTCCACCTTCTGTTCACCCTCTCCCAGATCTGCCCCTTCTGATTTTCTCCATGCTGCTCTCCCCAGGGTCTCTCCAGCTCCAGGATGGTTTCTGGCCTTGCAGACAGGACACTGAGTGCTGGGCTGGCTCCAGGCAGGAAGGGGCCAATCTCTTTTTGGTAGTGCCCAAGGAATAATGGGTTGGAACATAGGAAGTTCTACCTCAAGATGAGGAAAAACTACTGGAGTGTGAGGGTGAGGGAGCCCTGGCCCAGGCTGCCCAGAGAGGTTGTGGAGTCTCCTTCTCTGGAGCCTTTCCAAACCCCCCTGGATGTGTTCTGTGTGCCCTGCCCTGGGGGATCCTGCTGGGGCAGGGGGGTTGGACTGGGGGATCTCCAGAGCTCCCTTCCAAACATTTTGTTATTCTGTGATTCTATGAGCGGGACTTGAGAAAACTCTCATTTTACCAAGGGCAGCAGCCTGGGCATGTTCACTTTGAAAACCTCTGACCTGTCCAAGCCACAAGGTGCTCAGGTCCCCTCTGTTCCTACACAGGAACCACGCAACAGGTTAGCTTGGCTTTATTTCTTTTAGCAGTCAGAAGGGATGCTGACTCATTGCCCATCACAAAACAGTGCTGCAAAACCCAGCTTCATGTTCCACCACCACTGCACCTCCAGTGAGCAAATCCCATCCTTTTGTTGCAAGATTTCCTCTCCTGCTGAGCACAGAGAGGCATGCAGATCGTTTAATGACAGCTGAGATTTCTGAGTATTGACTTCATTATTCAGTGATTAAAATATTCCAGCTCAGTGGCGACACAGGGGGGCATTAATGATTTATAGTGTTGCATTTTGATTCAATACCTTGGCAAACTTTAGAAGTGGCTTGTGCCATGGATTCTGCTGAAATCTGGGAATTAAATCTGAAAATTCAGTAGTTCGTTGGCTTGAAATACAAGAAAATGGACTAGGTGCACCATAGAGAAAAAAAAAATCCTAAAAAGTATTTAAGAAGTGACCACAACCCATGGGTGTGGGGAGGCTGGGCTCCATGTGACAGGGGCTGGCGTGTGTCCTGGCTGCTCTGACCTCCTGTCCTTCTCAAGGAAGCTTTTGCAAAATTTTAAGCCTCTTCTAATGTGATGATGGGTCCTGGGAGCAAGTAGACTCATAGAAACATTTCTGGGCCCTGGGGCTGCCCTCCCACCCCCCTATCCCAGCAAACCATCCCATCCCATCCCATCCCATCCCAAGGGTAGGGTAGGGTTCCCTTCCTCTTGCTCCTCTGGTGTGGGAGGCTGGGAGAGGGACATCTCTGTGTCCTTCCTGTCCCTGCAGGGACTCAGCATCCCTGAGCATCTGTCTCCATCCTCTGCCTCACCTGCTGTTATCAGCAAACACTTTGTGGCCTGTTTGTCTGAATCTCTTGCACCAGGCAGGGGTCCTCATTGAACACTTTATTTCCTCCCTCTGCTCCCACAAGACCCCTGGGGTTGGGTCTTTTCCTCTTCTCCTGAGACAAGCAGGAGGGATGGGGAGGGGGGAGTCTGACCTGCTCTGGATGCCAGAGGTTTCAGGGGAGGAGGGATGGTTCCCTCCAGATGTTCCCGTGGCAGGACTTGTCCCCTGAATTCATGGCTGTGGCTGTGGCAGCTGCAGCCCCTGGGGACCCCTTGGTGCTGTTAGAGGTGTCTCCTCCCCATCTCCTTTTATCCTCCATCCCTTCACAGCCCCATTAGCTGTTTGCTTAAAGTACTGCAAACCTCACTTGATAAGTTTACCTAATTGCTCCACTTAAGTTAATTACTTCTTGGCTGAACAAGAAAGCAACATAATTGATGTCAAGGCATATTTGTCACTTCCATTAATGTCCCAGGAGAGGGGCATTTGGCTCTCCCCTCCTGCACCCCTCCTTCCCAGCTCCAGCCATGGGGGTGACCCACAGTGCTCAGCTCCCTGGGGCTCCTGGGACAGGAGGGGGGTGAGTCCCCCCCATGGCTGGGGGTCCTCCTGGGGCATCCTGCTGGGATGCTGCCTCTTTCCCCTGCCTCTTTCCAGACCCTGGGAGCTGGCAGCAGCTTCCAGACACTGGTAATAAAACCATTTATATCTATAAATTAGTATATGTACCCTATATCTATCTATCTGTCTATATATCTATATATATCTATATATATCTATATATATCCAGATATAGATATAGACATAGATGATATGGATGTAGATATAGATAGATATAGATAGCTATAGCTATAGATATAGCTATAGATATAGATATAGATATAGATATAGATATAGATATAGATATAGATATATATAGATATAGATACATCTTGGGCTGCCTGCCTGCTACAAGGGCAGGAGGTGAGGACAGGGAGGCTGCCCAGGGATGCAGGCAGTTCCCCACAGTGTGGGTATCCAGCACCTTCTGGATGAACCCACCAGGAGGAAGGAGATGCCCCCGTGGCTCCCTCCTGCCCTGCGTGGGAGCAGCATCACGGGCAGCACCAGGTGCTGGGTGAGGTGAGCTGGAGCCCATGCTCTGTCCACGGGCAGGATGGGGTTTGGGTCAGAAACAGCCTCGGGTGGCATCTGAGTGTCCTGGCTGTTTGCTGGGAGCTGGGGTAACCAGCAAGATTCTGGGCTGGGGTCCCTCCTGCTAAATGAGCAATTGTCAAGGAGTTTGCACCCGCTTTTTCCTGTCGGAGGCTTTATTTTTCCCCCTCCCTTTGCATCTGGGAGGATTCGAGGCAGTAGGTTAGCTCGTAAGAAAGCTTTCCCTGGGAGCTGCCAGGCTTGAGGTGAATGCCCCAGAGAAAACGTCTCTGGCTCCAGTGAAATCTTCCTCCTGTGACCTGCACCGGGAGGTGAACTTTTGTGTGAGAGAAAGATAATCCCCTTTGCTCTCCGGGACTGAAGGCTCTGTGATAAAAGCTTTATTCAAGATCAAAGCCATATGCGCTTTTTTCTATATTTTTTTTTCCCCCTGTTGTTTTGGGGTGTGGGTTTTTTTGGTTTTTTTCTTGGTGCTTTTTTTAAACTCCTAAAGTTTAGGGTTTTTTCTGCCCGATTGAAACTCGGAGTGGTGACAGCCCCCGAGCTCATCTTCCCGTCCGTTTGCATTGGGATGGGGCGGGGGGGTTGAGGCACCGACACCATTATCCCGGCACAAAAAGGGTTCGGGGGCTCAGCTCGCTTTCCCGTTGCACGAAAACACTCGGGGTTCAGGTTTCCTTTCAGTTTGGGGGATTATCCGGGCAGGGGGTGGGCAATGGGTTGTGTTTGATCTCGCTCAGCAGTTTCAGCTGCGCCGGGAGCCGGGGGGGGTTTTGCTCCGGGAACCTCCCGGGAGAGGGGGCACAAGGGGGTTGGGGGCTTTTCTGGGCACTGAGCTGGTCCGGGGGGGGTTGTTGTGTCTGTTTGCACTTCAAAAACCGATGGGCTTCCAAACCCGTGGATTCGGCTATAAAATTGCAGGACTGTTTCTGCGATGTGGGAGCCCCAGCGCTGGGACCCTTTTTTCTGCTGCAGACTTTTCCCTGCAGCCTGCCGGGTTGGTACCCGGTGAAAATGAACCCCCAGTGCCTCTTCTCAGGGCTGTGTGTCCTCTATCAACACCCACATCCTCAGGATGTCTCAGTCTGGGGGGTACCCTCTCTCTGAGGCACCTTGTTGTATCACACAGCCCCCATCTGCGGGACTCCCTACAGCCTGGGGCACCCCAATAAATGACCCCATGTCTGCAGACACCCTTTACCTGTCTTACAACACCCCATGGCTTCTCCTGCAGGACAGGAGGGCAGCTGCAACACAAAGAGCTGGTTTACCAGGACTGCACATTTCAAGTCCCTAGCCCTGCTTCACCCCCAACACCCCCTAATACTGATTTTTACACCACAGCCACGTCCTCCTGTGTGCAGAATGGCAGAGGGTTTCTCACTTACTTCTGATGCTACATCCTCTTTCTGTTCAGCCCTTTGTAAAATAAGGATTCACAGGCAGAACTGTGTGCTCAGGATAACTTCTCCGAAGCTAATGGACTTATTATGGTCCCTCATTCCAGAGCTAAGCTCAGCAAACCTGGTCTCAGGGGTGGGGGGAACAAAACAAAACAAAACAAATTCTCTCCAGAAATGAAATTCACCCTGTCCTGTGCAACACGGTTTACATGGCAATAAACCTGACTCCTCTGTGTCTTTCTGCAGGGTCCCTTCCTCTGCTCTCCTGGCACTGCTGGGCAGGTAGCTCAGAGTCCAGTTCTGGCTCTGCTGCTCCCAGACCTGGAACAAGGGACATCAGAGGGGATTTGCCAGCTCATTCTGGTGAAAAACTCAGTCTGCATGCCAGGGCATTGGGAAGGACCAACTGGCCTTATGCTGTAAGAGAAATAAGACCATTTAGAGAAAGGGTTGCCCCTGATGTATCTGCTCTCCAGTATCCCTCCAGCTGGCTCCGGTGCAGCTGTCTCAGCAGATCAGCATTAGGCTGGGAGAAGATCATCCGTGGCAGGACCATGGATCCAGGAAGGGTGGACAAGCAGCTGTATGGCCAATAGGATGTCACCACCTGTGGTCTGAGGCCTCCTTTACCTTCTGCTCCTGCTACACAACCTTCCCCTGCACCCAGAAGCAGATGCCAGCTTGGATGTGGCACTGAGAAGGTGGCTGCTGAGTGTGAAAAGAGGGAAGGAGGAAGGGCAGGCTGACTGTGGGATCTCATGGTCCAAGCAGAGAGAAAAGGACCATGGCCATATCATAACCTGCTACCCAGAGTGGGTTTGGAGAGGCTGCCACAGGGGATGCTCCTGATCCCTGATGGGCACAGGTCAGCACCCTCCTCACTGAGACTCACTGTAGGGTGAGTCTGAAATCAGCAGAACGTCCTTATACATCTCTCCAGAGCCAGAACTGAGAGGGAAACTTGGTCCCACTGAAGTGTTTCAGGGCTCTACCTTGCAGCCTGAGGTCTCTCTTCATTTAAAGGAGGCAACTGAGTTGGGGTAATTCCCAGACCCCAAGGAGGATTTTCCTTCCTCGAGAAGAAGCTGCAGGAGGTTTTTTTGTGGGGAAGTTTTTCCTGAGGGCTAGGCCAGTACCAAGCTCTTCTGCTCTGTCCCCTGTGTTGGAACAATGTCCCCCTCCATGCTGTGCCATGAGCAGGCAGGGAAGAGGTGAGGAAAGGACCACAACCCCACCTCTTCCACGGGAAACTCCTTTTCTGAAGAGTCGAAGCTCCACCATCATTCTGGGGTCATTCTGGACACTGGGGGAACCAGCAGCAGAGAAACTGATAGCAGTGCACTCTCACTGGGTAATCCAAGAGCTCTAATGATCTGCCTTTGATCTCCTATTCAACGGGAAGATTTATTACAGCTTTCATTTCAAGTCAGCACTGATGAATTTCAGTGGACCTGTCGAGTGGCTACAATCTGGAGGCATTTATCTTTCAGGAAGAAGAGACAACCTCTTCTCTTTGTTTCTTTGAAATGATGGGGGCAGACACAGTACCCAGCTAGTGAGGGTCAGATGATACCTGCTTCATGATAGCAAGGGCTGCCTTGCTCAGTGCAGGCTCCCAGCTCTGCCACAGCAGCAGCTTCAGAGGCCTTTCTGCTCTGGCATGAAGTTAACCTGCTTTATAGAGGTTGCCTTCTCTCTTCCCTGCTTCTGCAGGCAGCCTGGAGCAAGGGGATCCAGCAGCATGGGACAGGGCTCCCAGGGCTCCTTCCCTTGAGCTCTGGATCTGCAAGATGCCTGTGCTCCTCCAGCAGAAGGTGGCCTCAAAACCTGGTGGCCAAAGCCATCTCTCCTGGCTCAGGCTGTGGGACGGATCTCTCTTGCATTTAAATGACTTGAAATTTCACCCATATCAAGACATTTGGCTGCTGGCTGCTGGGGGGGTGCTGGGGACAGCCTGGTTCATCCTTCTCCCCCAGAGGGACATTTCAGCTGTCCCATGCAGCAGGGTTTTCACTGCAGATCCCTCATGGGAGCCTGTGCCATCCTAGAATCAGAGAATCATAGAATTGGCTGGGTTGGAGGGGACCTCAAAGATCATCAAGTCCAACCCTTGATCCACCTGGGCACACTGCTGGCTCATGTTCAGCTTCCTGTCAATCCAGACTCCCAGGTCCCTTTCTGCCACTCTGTGCCCAGCCTGGAGCTCCCCATGGGGTTGTTGTGGCCAAAGTGCAGGACCCAGCACTTGGCTGTGTTGAACCTCATCCCCTTGGAATCAGCCCAACTCTCCAACCTCTCCAGGTCCCTCTGCAGAGCCCTCCCCATGCAGGGAAAAAGCTGCTTTGTGTCCAGATTGGGGATCTTTGGGAAATAATAACACTTTCATCCTTGCTAAGAGCCAGAGGAAAACTCCCAGGCATTATTTGCAGCCTCCAGCATTAGCACTCTGCTGACCTGGTGGCTGCATCAAGGGCCACCGAGGTTCCCAGCCCTGACAAGTGCTCCAGGCTCATGGGTCTCCAGACCACTGGGATGGTGGAGGGTTTGTGGCAGTGGGGAAGGAGAAGACCAAGGTGGTGGTGGGTCCAGGAATTCAGGAGATGAGGAGGTGCTTGGTGAACACCTCTGAGGAGCTCACCACGGATACATGGTAGAGGTGTGGAACACTCCAGCTCATACTTTGTGCCAGCTGGATTTCATAGGCTTCAACATCTTCAGCAGGGCTGGACAGGGATTTTATTTTTTCCCAGGAAGCCTATGAAATGGCTGGCCTGGGCAAAAACACCTCTGTGAAAAAAAACCAACAGGATACAGAAGTCTCAACATTTCTAAAGTGACTTCTTTGGAGGCTGTCAGACTGGGGGGGATGATGATCTCTGTTCAGAGCTGGGCTGTGTTTCAACAGGTGAATCATGATTTCTTTTCTGACTGGAGGTGGAAAACTCATTCCCAGCCCTTTATGTGCTGGTGGGAAGTGGGGGCTGTTTGCTGTGCTCTCTGCAGATGTTATTTCTGCTTCTGGAAGGCAACCAAGCAGGCAGGACATGTGAGCAGAGCTGTGATGTGCTGCTCCAGCTGATGATGTGTGTGGCACCAGGCTCTGCACCAGCCTTTCCCACCTCTGCTTGCTCAGCTCAGTGGGTTGTTTATTTATCTCTTGAATGGGCAGATGAGATCTATGAAGTTTTCTTTTTCATCTGCCCCCTCATTAATGTGAGGCTGTGCAGGGGAGCAGAGCTGAGTGCTGCTGTCAGACTTCATTAGGGGGATGCAGCTCCCAGAGACAGCAGCATGGGGAGCTGCAGCAAGGCCATCAGTCACAGCAGACCTGACTGTCCCCATGCAGGCAAAATGTCACACCAGAGAGATGAGCTCGTGGCTCCTCCTGCCCAGAGCAGACTGAGCTGTTCCAGAGAACGTGGCTCCTTCTTGGGGAGCACTGAATTTGTCTTTGTTTCAGAATTACACATCTGCATTCATGGTGCAGTCACCCAGTATCTGCCTCCCAAGCTTCCCCACTGGACTTTGGGTTATTCCCCACCAAGGCTGGTGCCAAACCCAAACAGATGCTAAAGCTTTCCATGGGCAGTGTGAAACTATGATTGCTTCCCAGACAAATCCTTGCTTTGGGCAAGGTGTGGAGGGGTGACCTCTCCAGGTTGGTTTGAAGGTCCCCTTGGAGCAGCAGCTGCTCAGTCCTCCCCATCCTGTGAAATTAGTCCCATCCAGACTAATTCTTCCTCCCCCCCGAGGGTACAGACCAGACCCCCCCTTGAAACTGCTCGTGACCTGGGCTTCTCCCTCCATGGCCCTTCTACACCAGCAGCCTTTCTGCCCTGCTCCAGGGAACAGCCTGCAGCAGAGGAGGGAGGATTGTGAGGGAATAAAAGCTCCTGTTTGAGCTGGTCCTGGGAAAGGCCTCCAGAAGCCAGAGATATGGAGAATAAGAACACAAGAAACACAAATGAAATGGGCAGCAACCTGGAGTGTGTCTGCAAGGGCAGAAGTAGGCAAGATCCTAAAGTGAAAGATCAGCCTGTGGTCACTTCTGTATCCCAATGGGCATTAAAACCAGTTTGTCATCACCAGTGATGGAGACAAGGCCACTGGCTGATGTCCTGTGTCCTCACTGTCACACGAGTGATCCTACCAGACCTCTTCAATACACACCTGGGTGCAAAGGGGTGAGTGGATGGGGTCATCTTGAAAATGGCATTAAATAAAATCTCCTTGCTGTTCCTGCAGTCTCCTACTGAGGTTTTGCATAATTTTCCTGCTTTTTTTTTTTTTTTTTTTTTTTTTTTTTTTTTTTTTTTTTTTTTTTTTTGAGCTTATCACCAGGATTGTCCTGGCAAAACCGAGCAGATTCAAATGGAGAAGTCCCAAGGTCACTTCCTGACAAGTGCCTTGTGGGACATCTTGGCCATCAGGCTGGTCCCTGGACTGACACTGTGTCCATTCCTGGGACATGCATTCCCCACTCCTTCCTCCACTCCACACTCAACTGTGTGTGATCCCACACAGCAATCCCAGGATGGTTGAAGTTGGAAGGGACATTAAAGCTCATCCAGTCCCACCCCCTGACATGGGCAGGGACACCTCCCACCAGCCCAGGGTGCTCCAAGCCCCATGTAACCTGGGGCCTTCAGCAATTCCAGGGATGGGGCTTCCCCAGGATCCCTGGACAAAGTGTTCTGGGGGCTCACCATGCTCACACTAAAGAATTTCCTCTTAATCTCTAACCTAAAGCTCACCTCCTCGGGTTTAAACGATCCCAGTTTTCTTACCAGCTTGCCAAATCACTGAGGAAACGCCCTGGGAAAGGACTTCCACACTGTGTGAGGCTCTGTGGTGTGAGCAGTACCCCGTGAGTAGTACTGTGTGAGTAGTACAGGGTGAGTAGTACCGTGTGAATAGTGTGAGTGTGCAGTGTGACTTCCCCAATGTGTGAGGCTGAGTGCAAGGGGAGATTTGGGGAGCTTCCCCCCAGGCTGCTGGGACCCTGCCCACTTTTGCCACCCCCCTGGGCTGGGGCTGGGGACATGGCTGTGTCTGAGGTCCTCAGGGCAGGGATGGAGCTGTGTAAAAGGAGGTGGCAGATGTGATGAAAAGTTAATGACAGTGGCTTTGCCTTGCTGAATTGGGGCTCTTCCCTTTTTGTTACTGGTGCCTGGGGGTTTGGGCTGTCTGATGGAAGTGTCTGTCCCAGCAGGGCAGGGTGATGCTGCCCTGGGCATCCATACTGGCACTGCCAGTGTGTGCAGAGGGATGGTGAGTTGCTACAGGAAAAGCAAAGCAACTGGAGTGAGCATCTCACACCAGCTTAGAGAGAGGGCAAGTAACAGCCTGGAGCTGCAGGAAAAGGAGCAGGCAGGGGGAAAGGGTTTCAAGCTGAAAGAGTGGAAACTGAGATTGGCTCTTAGGAAGAAATTGTTTGCTGTGAGGGTGCTGAGCCCCTGGCCCAGGTTTCCCAGAGAAGCTGTGGCTGCCCCATCCCTGGCAGTGTTGAAGGTTGGATGGGGCTTGGAGCACCCTGGGCTGGTGGGAGGTGTCCCTGCCCATGGCAGGGGGTTGGATCTTGATGGATCTTTAAGGTCCCTCCCAACCCAAACCAGTCGGGGACTCTATGATTTTATTTCCTTTGTTTCTGGCAATGCTCTCTGGCTGTCCCACTCCTCTCACCCCAGGTTTTTGGGGTTTTGGGGGGAACACAAAGGGATGAGTTGAGACCCTGAAAACCAAGTTCAGAGGTTTGAGCCTCTGGCTCAGGAAGCTCCTTCTCCAAGGTGACCAGGGTGTGATGCCACCAGCTGATCACCAGCTTGCCAAAAGCAGCAGCGGTGGATCCACCCAGTGATTCCTGGGCACTGCTTTTCCTTCCGAGTTGGGGCTGATGACTTTGGGCAATCTGCAGTTGCTGCTTCAGATCCTCCTCCTGCCCAGTGGGGTTTGAGTTGCAGGGCTGAAACAGATGCTCAGAACCCTGACACCAGCTTCCCCGATTGCTTCTCTGGCCTGGGGAATTGGGGTGGTGTGCTACACAAAACAATCTGCATGAAGCCCAGAAATTCTCCCACCCCATCCAGACACTGGAATTGGATCTGACCCGTGGCTGGAAAATGCAAATAAATGCCAGGAACTACCCAAGAAGGTGGAGAAAAACCTTCTCACAATGCACCCTGGTGGTGTAGTTCTTGGAGTGACTCCACGCATCCTTGTGCCACTGGGTCAGAAATCCAGGGCAGATCCAAAGGAAGCAGCTAACAATTTGGAGGATACATCCAGCCCTGGACTGCAGCGACCTTTCTAACAAAACCTGCAGAGAAAGCCTCTGCTCAGCAAGTGCCATGTGTGCTTGGGATGGAGGGAACTCATCTCTCCATCTGTGTTGGTGCAATTTGCATCAGCCCAGGAAAATGTCACGGGTTACATGCTCTGGGGCAAGTTCTGCTCTGTCTTCTCCTGCAGCTCACAGAGGAATTGGCCAGGCTGCCTGCCTCTTGCCCTGCTCCCAACCCCTCGCCGAGCCGTGGGAGATCTGCAGCCAAAAAGCTCTTGGCTCGCAGACAGTGGTGTGTGAAGACGGGGGAGTGTGAGCTGTGCCACTCAAAATCCCAGCACAGCAGCTCAGTAATGAAAGAAAGAGCTCTGTCCAAAAGCAGCTGACAGCTCAAGGTTTCAGGCTGACAGGGAAGCCTCTGCTTAGAGATTCAGGGCAGGCAGGGGCTGCCTTGGGGAAGGGGGACTGGGGGGCCTGGGGGGGCTGTGAGGCTGTGGGGAGGGGAGGTGGGGAGGTGCAAAGCTTGGGAGAAGAGAGAAAGGAGAACTGGTACTCATCCTAAGGGCCATGATTTCTGGGCAGATGTCTGTGTTGGACTGAACTGGAGACGAACCCAGTTTTGTCCATGTTGAGAAACGTTCAGCAATGGGGGATGCTACAGCTGTCCTTAGGGCCACTGGCCACCACCCCACTGTAGCCAGTCCCTGTTTTCCAGTGCCTTGGTGAGCATCCCTGAGTCCCACCATGCTCTTTGGTTCATGAGGATCTCAGGGACTAGGAATGCTTGTAGTCAGCTCCTGCAGGCACCTTTGAGATGCCAGGCACATGGGTTTGGGTCAGGAGGAGCCACTGCTGGGACTGACCCTCTTTTTCAGACCAGTGCCAGATGATCAAGGTGGTTTGCCCTGAGCCCTTGCTGGCTCTGCTGCAGATTTCCAGAAATGGTTTGGGGTCTCCAGGGCCTTTCCTTGGAGCTCAGCTATCTCTGGGGAAGAAGGATGCTGACTCTCAGGCTGTCTGGATGGTGTTGGAAGAAAGCACAGTGTGAAAGAAGCATTCAGGGGACTGGACCTGGCTTTGGTAGGCCCCATCCTGGCTTTGCATCCCTCAGAGGGATGTAATGAGCTGCACCTCCTGCACATCACAGCAACTTTGGGACCCAGTGGTCCCTGGGTTGGGACTGGAGAGGACCCCTCTGCCCTCATCAGAGGACCCTCTGGCTCTGCTAATGAGCCAGCTCCTCATTTTCATGGGAGTGGGATGCTGCGGCTGGGAGGTTGAGTGGGACTGGGAGGGCAACTGGGACTGGGAGGGCGACTGGGACTGGGAGGGCAGGGATGTGGGGACACCACCGACCTGTCTTTGCCATCTCCTCTCTGAGTGCCAGCCCATCCCCCTTAATGGGGAGCTTTGAAACCACTGGTTCATTTATCCTCCTGCAGTAAGAGCCCAGTTGGAGTGTGGGCTTTGTGCAGGAGCAAACTGCCTCTGCTCCCTGGAAAGGCAGCATTATGCTGCCTCTTGCACTCCAATATGCTAATGCACCAACTCCCTGCAATTTCATTTTCAACAGGGACTAATTTAAAAGAAATGACCAGCCTGCCAGTGGACTTCAAAGATATCTTTTGATGAGTTTTAGCAGCTTCAGCAAAACTCTAATTTGAATTTCAGTGGCTGCCGTGTGATTTTCTCGGTGACAGTTAAGAGAGATGATAGCACCAGCTCCATCTGTCATTGGAGCCTCTTCTCTTCCCTCTTTTCACTGATTTGTTACAGGGAGGGGGATGGGGGGGGAAGGAGAGAGGGGAAAAGTTGAAAGACAGGGTGGTGAAAGTCTGGTGCCCTTGTGCAGCAGAGACAAAGGGGAACAGTGGAGCTGCGGGCTGGGAGGAGGCACCGGGGCTGCCAGGAGCATCCCTGCCAGCACAGGCAGTGGGATCAGCACCTCCAGGAGGGCTGACAGAGCAGTGGGATGGTTCAGGCAACCCAGGTTAAATGGATAACGGCACAAAAAATGTTTTCATAGGGAAATTAGCAAGTGTTTTCTGTTATAGCAGGATCCCTGGGCCAGCAGCCCTGGGACAAGGAGCTCTTGAAGCAGGGCATGATGTCAGGAAGGTTGGGGACTCATCTGACAATGCTTTCCCCCTCCCCACCCCCTGTAATCCATCCCTCAGGTGCTGCAGTCCCAGATGGGAGTCCCAGCAACACAAAAACTCCAGCAGCTGCAGCACGGCCAGGCCTGGGGTCACCTCCCCCAGTCCTGGTGCTGGTGAAGGGCAGGGAGCAGAGCCCCACCAAGGCAGGGGGGACAACCAGGGGACATCCCCACCTGAGTCCTTGGTCCTCCAGCCCACCACCACACACACTTCAAAGGCAGCAGAGCTCCTGGGTGAACGTGGCTCATCTCCCTCTCCCCTCCTCGACTCTGGAGCTGCCCCTGTCATGGTTGTCACCCATGATTTCATGCTCCCTCTTACATCTTTAGTTTCCCTTGTCAGAGACAGCTTCATCTCTGGCTCCCCTGTGCCTTGGGGACTCCTCTCACGCTGAGCTGGCAGCTTTAGGGGCAGAGGCTCTGCAGCCTTTTGTTCCTGGAGTCTGGGATTTACATCCTCCCTCTGATGCCCGTGGACAAAGCCATGGCCGGGCACAGATAAGCACCAGCCCCTGCACCTCAAACTTGTTCCCAAATCCCAGGAAATCCCTAGCCTGGGTGATAGGAGCCACTGGGGTCTGCTCTGGCCAGCCAGGCTATCCGGGTAGCATGGGAGAATCTGTCAATCCCAATGTAAGCCCCAGGCAAGAGGATCAGGACCTGTTCAGCTCATGTAAAATCTGAGATTAGAGACTGATTCAAGTGTTCCCATTCCTGGTTGCAGCTGCTCTCAGAGACCTGGGCCAGGAGTCACACTGGCAAAGCCTCGTTTCACACATCCTCTCTGGTACCTTGCATTCCTACTTCATCACTGGGAATGGGATGTTCCCAGGTCAGGGATTTTAGAGCCGAGCATCCTGCTGGTTGTAACCCACACCCCCTCCCCCCAAAAAAATGGTGACAAGTTGTGTCCTTGCCCTGGAAGAAATCCTAGAGAAGGAAAGCATGTGCCCCATCCCAGTGAAGTCCTGCCTTTGCACCCTGGCCCCTTCCACTCCCAGACCTCTGGGTGAGCATCCTTGCTGGGACCAGTACCAGGAGGTGTTGGTGTGGCCATGGCAGAAGGACCACGATAGCTGGAGGTGGCATCTCCCTGCAGGCTCTGGATGTGGAGGTGCTGGAGATGTGGTGAGGCTCAACCTTTGACTGGGATGGGCTGCACGGATGCCCTGCTGGCTTTGCAAGATTCTTTGCACCATGTGAGAAGGTGACACAGCAAGAGAAAAGACAGGAGCAGCAAGGAAGCCCAGCAAGGAAGGAGAGCAGGTGAGTGAGAGTGTCCTGGAAGGGAGCTGGAAGCAAAGGATGGGATATATCCTGCACCTGCTGAGCCCAGGAGGTCCTGGGATCAGGGCAGTGATGCTGCTGCCCCATGTGCATTCCCCTCCTGCAGAGCAGCAGAGCTGATCCCCAGCTGAGGGACAGAGTGCTCACACACCCACCCTCCCCAGTCAGTACCCCAGGGGGACATGGGGGCTGGGGACCCCCTGGTGACATTCCTGCTGCTTCCATGAGTCCTGCAGCAGGCAGGGTCGGTCGGTGTTGGAAGGTGCTGCCCAGGCAGTTCCTGGAGTCAGCCCTGAGCCCCGCTGTGAAATCACTCTGACGTTAGGCACTTCCTAATAAAGCTGTCACAGACACCCCCATTATCTCTCAGCTCAGCCCCCTGCCCTCTGTTTAACCAGATAATCTGCTTTTTAAAAATACATTTTCCTCTGGCTCAGTGGAAGCCGAGGGCTGTCCCAGTTCCTTGTCACCGAGGCGCACGGAGGAATTATCAGCACGCAGGCCTTTTGGAGTTTTCTTTGTCATTGTGTGATACTGAAAAGTCTATTTTGTGGCTAATTATGCTGGCATCTGCCTGCTCCCTCGGTGTGCATCTGAGCCTGTCCCTGCTGCAGTGGAACAGCCTGTGTGAGGAGGCATCTCTTCTATCAGACATGCAAAAGATCAGACCCAAAATCTGCCCCAGCCCTACGGACAACGATGATGTCTGGGGTCCTCACTCACCCTTTGCTCCTTGACCCTGGGAAATTCCCATTTCTCTACCCCAGCCTGGGGGATGGATGGGTTTTTCCTCAGGCAGCAAGGTGGCTGTGGCATGTGTCAGGATTTGAGAAGGTTCCTGGGAGCAATCTGCAAACATTGACCGTGATATCGTGGTCATCCCCTCCCTTCCTCCAGCCCAGACATGCCCTGCTCTGCCCCTGCCAGGATTCATGGCTCTTTGGGCAGATGTCACCATTCTGTCACCCAATGACCATGGTGTGGATCTGTTCACCTTCTCCCCTGTGTCTCCCCAGGTACTTGCCCTTGGTGTTTGTAGGCTTCGACACAGGGACACACAGTGCTCTGGGTTGTTTCCAGCATGTGGAGAAGTGGGGGGCAGGCATTACACTCATTAATCCCCCATGAGGTGACATTATGGTCCCTGCTGCCCTTCAGGAAGTCTCCCTGAGCCCAGCAAGCCTGTGGGCAGAGCAGCATCTCTCTGGGCTGTCCTCAAGGCTGGCATTTTCTCTCTGCTGTGGTGAGCTAGGGGTGGCCCTGTCTTTATCTCACTTTGCTCTAGAGGAATGGGACAGGGTGGAAAGGGTTAATCCTGTGCTTTCATTCTCCAGGGGTGAGGGGAGGGTGGAGGGGGGGACATTTCAAGCCCCACCACTGCCAGGGGCTGCTGGAGCTGCTGGTGTGTCCTGTGGCCATGACCTGGAGACCACACTCAATCATCATTTAGCCAAGAACTGGAAGACCCCAAAGCCCATCTGCACTTGTTAAACTTTGGTTAGTCCCAGGGGGAATGTGTGAAGCATTACACCATGCTCTGGGGTCAGGTGACAAAGGTGACACTTCAGCCTAGAGAAGAGGCTGATTTATATTCCCTGACTGAGCTACCCTCTCCTGGGAGGATGCTGCCTCTAATCCCACTCACCTTGCTGAGACA
The DNA here is from genome assembly GCA_038090715.1 of Florisuga fusca. NCBI lineage: Eukaryota > Metazoa > Chordata > Aves > Apodiformes > Trochilidae > Florisuga > Florisuga fusca. Next base: position 5,904,490 of record JAAWXA010000039.1, read on the forward strand.
GAGCACTCCTAACACCCACAGCTCCAGAGCTGGAGGCAGCTTAAGGTGTAATTACCCAAGTCCCTACCAACATGTCCAGGGTTAAATTGCAGCTTTAGAGAACTACTGGAGCAACACTCCAGATTCATGTCAGATAAGACGTGTGACATTGTTTTGCAGAATAAAAAAAAAACCTTATCAGGAATGTGCCAGCCTGAGTGTTTGTTCAGCTCTGCAAGCAGCAGGCTGTGGAAGTGGCCCGGGTGGCTGGGGCTGGGGGAGGCTGTCCTCTGAATCTGCTGCCCCGGGGTGGAGAAAAGTCCCAGAGATGCTCTCTTGTGTGACCTGGAGAGGTTGGGCCACACAGTGTGAGCCTGGATTGGAGAAAGTGCTGGTAACAGGGTGCTGGCAGCTCTCTGATAGCTGAGACAGGACCACACCATGCAGGACCCAGCGGTGGAAATGCCTCTGAGCTGCTGCTCTGAACCTCAATGTCCAGGAATAAATTGGTGGGGAGCCATGGAGGGACATCTGGTGCATCTCTTCTGCTGGCATTAGAGGATGAAAAGCAGGCAATGTCAGAGGGCAACGCAGCAGCTAAGAAGGGGATCGTGTGAAACTGGGAACAAGACCCTCACTGTGAGTTTCCAGTGCCCCTGCATCAACACAAGGCCTGGGAATGGTAGCAGGGAGCTCCCACTGGGGACAGGAGCATCACTAAGAGGGAGGAAATGAGTTTTCCACATGCATTAAGACAGGACAGGACAGCGTGAAGGAAGGTGTTCCACGTGCCCAGAGATGCACAGGGAATGGCTGTGTCCCAGTGTCTCATCACAGAGGATACAGCAGAAAGGGAAATCATGAAAATGATAATGGGTGGAGAATGATTTCCACATGAGAAGAGAGAAGAAAGGAGCTATTTAGTTTGAGAAGGGATGAATGAGGGAGAACACGGTGAGGTGTAGATAATAATAAATAGGCCAGAGAAGAGACATCCACCCTTGACAAAGCAAGAGGCTCCTGGGGACTCCTCTTCATGCAAAGAGAGACAAAAAAGTGCTTTTTGTCAGAGTTCAAGTGATCTGTCTGTGGGATCCTGGGCTGCAGGAAGCAGAGGGCAAAGTGCCAGCTCAGTTCTGCTGGAGCCACCTCCACCTGCCTCCACCTCCCTCCACCCTCCTGCCACCACTGAGCAGGGCAGGACCTCTGGTCTGCACTGCTGGCTCTCCAGAAGTGACCCTGATCCTCAGCAGCTCATCAGTGTGGTGTTTCCCTTTGGTGTTGTTCCAGGGGGTTGGTGGCTGGAGCTGCTGGCGGACACAGAGGCCACGGTGATGGCCCCAGGGCTCTGCCATGCTGCTGATCAGTGGGCCAAGTATGAAATGGACGGATTCCCTCTGGCCATGGCTTAACAGTCCATCAAATGCCTTTCAAAAATGGGTTTGTGCCCAAGAAGAGAGCCATGAGGATCAGAGTGCTCCCACTCCAGCAGGATCCCACTCGGGATCCCACCCTAGCAGGCTGGGGTGAGATCCTGCTGTGCATGGGCCACTCTGTGTGTTTGTGACTGGGCAAGGGGCTCTGAAATGGGAAAACACCCCCTGGGAAGCTGCTGGGACTCCACAGTAAAGGTGGTGAGGAACCACAGAGCTCAGAGGAGGACATGATGTGGGCAGTGGTACCCAGAAGGTCTCCATAGATTTTCAGGAGAGGTCAGAAGGGAGTTTCCCACCCAGAAGGATGAGGGAAGGACAGCAGTGTTAAAAACACCTTTGTGCATGGCCCTGGTGTCCCCTTTCCCTAGTTCCAGGAGCTGTGTGGCTTTTGGTGTCAGGGGATGGAGGAGCTGATCCTCACCCTGAACTCCTGAAGCTGGGTGGTGACAGTGAGAGGAGCAACGGGGGGTGGCATGGTGTGGGAGTGACATCTCTGCTCCTGCAGGATGGCTTTAGGATCATTTTGGGTTTGTGTTTTTTTCCTCCCTGTTTTGTTGTTTTTCCCTGGCCTTGCTCCACTAACCAGTACTGCCTTGGCCTCTCAGATCTTCCGTGAGACCAGACTGATTTTTTTAAAATTTATTTTTTCTTATTATTTTTATTTATTTATTTATTGTGTGTGTGTGTGTGTGTGTGTGTGTTTCTTCCCCTCAGCATCTCCCACAACCCAAAAAGTCAGCCAGAAATTCCTATGGAGGTGGAGCGATTCTGGGGCTTCAGCATCATTTAAGGCCACAAAGGGGGCCACAAAACCAAAAGCAAACAAAAACCAAAACCAAAATATTGACTTTTAAAGGCTCCAGGCTTTGCAGCTGCCTTGCCAGGGGGAAGCAGAGCAGACACCCAGAATTTTTCCACGCAGCAGGAGATGCAAGGGGCTGTGCTGCATTTCCTTTCCAGCTGCACCCCAGCTCTTTAACCAAAGAGAAAAGCACTGGGGATCCTCGGTGTTGACTCCCAAATACTCTCCTGGATCCACCAGCAGGAGGGGCTTGGCCAGAGGACTCTTGGTGGTCCCTCATGAGTGGATCCGGAGGGCAGGGCTGGAATCATCCCCCTGCTCTCCAGTCGGGAGCCTCTCCAGGTCTGGACACTGATGGGCTAATTGCAATATTGTCATGACATGCAGAAGATCAAAGGCTGGGTGCAGGGGAGGTGGCAGTGGTGGTAAGGATGACATGCAGTTTGCATTTAGAAAGCACTTAAGAAGCAATTATCCAGCGCTGGGAGCCCTGGCCAGAGAGTGTGGCTCATGTATTTTAATGTGGATTTCAAAGAGATGAAGATTGGTGCCCGGGGGGTGGATGCAGCAGCTGTGTGCAGGCTGGGCCAGTGGCCTCACACCAAGCTTGACCCCAACCCCTCTCCCTTCAGCCCTGTCCCACCACGGGTGGAGGAGGAGAAAAACTTGGCATAATCCCCGGGCATCACCACTCCTTGTTCCTGGAGGGTTTGGGGGGATGCTGGGCTCTGCTCTGGTGGCAGCAGCCAAGGCCAGCCTTGTGCCAGCCACCGGCCATGTCAGTGATGGGATGGAGCTGTCCCAGCCTCTCCTGCATGCAAATCCCAGATGTGCATCCAGGCACACCCAACCCCAGCCCTGGGGCCATGCATGCACCCACCAGCAACAGCTCAGGGCCAGGCTGGATGGGGCTTGGAGCTGGAGGTGTCCCTGCCCATGCAGGGGGGTTGGAACTGGGTGAGCTCTAAAACCCCTCCAACCCAAACCATTCTGTGACTCCATGATCCCTCTGCAGTGAGATCCAGCACCTCCTGGGATGCACAGACCTGCTGGTGGTTTTCCTGAATCATCCAGGATCACTTTCACCTCCCCAGCCCCTCAGAATCCCACTGCTGGGCTGTGGGAGGAAGTGGGTCCTGCCCCCCCTACCCCCTTTCTGCTTAGCAATGGGCATTTCTAAGGGAAAAGCCTCCTCATGGAACGAGACCACCTAGGAGAGGCAGCCTGCTCCTGTCTTCAAATTAGAAGGAGGCTTAGACAGACTAAACGGGTTAAGGAGTGATGAATAAATTAGCACTTGTAATTACCTTCTTCAGTGCTGGAGGGAGGAGCAGAGAGCAGAGGGGATGACCCCCTGGTTGGAGCTGCAGACCTGTCCTCTTCCAGGGAGCATCTCAGGAAGACCTGGGCTGCCCCAGGGTGGGCAACCAGCAGCATCCTGGGGCAACCCTATCACTGGGCTGGGCCTGTAGGAGCTGTGTGTGAGGAGGTGAAGGAGAGTGAGAGGCTCTCCTGGTTTTGCTGGGACAGAATTCCAAAATCATTATCTTGTTCAGAGAAATTTCTGTTTAGAGAGGCTGCAGAGTCCAAGTCTTTGAGGACTAAGCTAAGATGTGCTGGGATTTATCTGCCCCCAGCTCTGGTGTGGGGGTTTCTGCACTGCCCACGTCCAGGGTGGGTTTGAACCACGCGGGTGCAGTGGGTGAGGAGGGGCAAAGCCCAGGGCAGCAGAGCCCACAGGTCAGTCGGATTATTTTGTTCCATAAGCATCCCCGTGGCTGTATATTGGGAAGTTTGTGGGGATGGGTCTCTCTTCTGCCCTGGCTGCCTTCCTGAGACAGTCCCAGCCATCCCATTAGTTGTCCTGCACCTGAGACCTCCTCTGCTTGCTCTGAGCATCACGTCCTGGCTGGAGCTGTCATGCTGGTGGCATTCAGCATTCACCTCTGGGAGCACACAGCTTGGACTGCAATATGAGCATAACTTCATCTCTTACACTGGAACTGGGTTTAATATGAGTGTATTCTTATAATTCCATTATATCAATTTTCACTTCAACCCACAGGTCTCCTTTCCTTGTCCTGGTTCCCCTTCCTGGGTGGGTGGGGTGGTACAACACCCATCCACACCCTGACAGAGGATGGGTGGGTGCATTCTGCTGGGGCTGGGAGCATCCCAGCACCCCTCTGCCAGCTCCCCATCCCCTCCATGGGACCAGGCTTGTCCTTCAGCACGTGTGGCCCTGTTGGGACAGGGCTCCCAGCCCAGGCTGAGGTTTGATGTGCTGCTGGCAGCCCCAGAAACACCCCGGGAACTCTGCCCTCCATGTCTGCACCACCTCCTGTCCATCAGGCTGTCCCAGGGGGTTCTGCTGCCCCCACCTGCCACCAGAGCCTGCTGCCTTTGACAAGGCTCTCTGGAGAAGGTCTGACAGGCTGGTTTGGGGGGAAGGAGGGGCAGGGCATCTCACCACGGTGCTTGAAACACTTGTCCACATCCCACCTGAGGCTCTGACCCCCCCCAACCCTACTGAGTCTGTGGGAATGCTGTGAGCTGAGCTCTGTGCCCTTGGCACGACCCAATGGACCCTGAGCAAACCCCCAGTATGTGCTGCCATCTCCTCCCAGCATCACCCCCTCTGCTCACCAGGAACCCCCAGTTTCTGTAGGGTTGCTTTTCTGCTGTGCTGGGGGAAGCTGGGGGACTCTCTCCAAAGAGCCCCAGCAGCCCCTCTCCTGCCTTCCTTCTGCCTCCTGGTGCAGAGAATGCCTTGGTGGGAAGATCAATGGAGTAAACATTAAAACAGTGACACCTGGGATGACAACAGGTAGGGGATGTTAGCAGGAGCTCTGCTGGAGGAATGTGGATCCATCGGGTCCATACATCAGGCCCTGATCCTGGCCCAGTCCTTGGCTTCACCCATTGGTTTCTGAGCCTTTTCCTTGATGGTGTCTCTTATCCACATTCACTAAATTATTTAGACAAGAGAAATGTTGGTGCTTAGGTTTAGGACCCACCAACCCCCAGTGGCCACCCAGAAGGTTTTCCTCTGCCTGGCAGATCCTGGTGCAATTCCCCCTGGGCTGGAGCCCAGGATTCAGGACATCTGCTACCCCCGACCATGGACTGACCTCAGCTCCTCTCTTTTGCTTGATATAAAGTGCTTGCAAAGTCCTTGGGAGCATGTAAGGGGCTTTCCCAATGCCATGGGAAGGACAGGGGCATTTCATTTGAGAGGTGGTGGCACAACCAGGACATCTGCCTGCCTGGTCTTTAAGACAAGACGTGGGGTGTAAACCTGCAAGCAAAAGAGAGAGCAGGACTCATGTTTCATCTGCTGTGCAAAGACAGTTCTGTCCTCTGTGCTCTTCCCTCCTCTTTGGGGCACTTAGACCTTCAATCACTTGATTTAATAGCCTCTGGAACAGCAGCATTTTCTTCTGAGTAGAGGAGAAAAATGATCTGGAACTCCTCAGCCTTGGTCATGTTGCAGATGCTCTGCTGTGAAAGACTGAGCTCCCCGAGTAAACATGGAGAGAGAATTTTCACTTGGCTGGTTAGAGCTGATTACACTTCAGGTTGATGAGCCTCAGCCATGCAGGCAACATCTTAACTGGGATTCTGACACCACAAAACCAACCAAGCTTGGCACAATCCACCTTCCCAGTCCAAGAACCTGAAAGAGACTAGAGTTTTCCAGAGCTTGGGAAAAACTAAGGAGCCAAAATTCCCACTCTCTCTAAGGTTGGGTTGCACCTCTCAGGTATGATCCCAACTCCAGAACTATCTTCTGAGTTTGGTCCCCATGCCTGAACCCTCAGGGACTTTACCAGGACAAGGTCTGTCTGTCCAAGCCCTGCAGGAGGTTTATGTGCTGCAACAGGCTCTGTCTTTGAGCCCACATCTGTCCACATCTGCAAGCACTGACCAAGAGGTTCCTCTGGGAGAAACATCTCCTGCCACAGGTTAGGGATGGCAAAAAGGTGGCAAAAGCTGGGGGATAAATCCTCTTGGGAAGAGGGAGGTGAGAGGGCTCTGTCCCACACCACAGACCACTGGTTTCTCAGGGTTCTGGATAAGAGGAATGTTTCTCCTCTCACCTTGCTCAGGTGCAGACTGGTCCATGGAAGGATGAAGAGCTCCCCTGTGAGCTTGGACTTCTCCAGCATGGTGAAGGAGCTTCAAGCAGCTTTTCTCACAGCTGCTGTAAGCTGTAGGTAGCAGCAAAAAGGAAGATGTCAGCTCAGTCCCCCCCTTTTTTTTTTTTTTTGACACTGGTTTTGAAGCATTTGATTGCTCTGGTAGCTTTCTGCTGAGTCAGGTCGAGGAAGCTCATTACAGAAATGCAGCACAACGACCTGGGGCAGGTGGGAACACCACGGGGAAAAAAAAAAAATGAAACATCTAAAAGATGTGGTTTAATCAGAGGGGACTGAAAGAGAGAAAAGTCTCAGAAGAGCTGTGACTGATGTGTGGCTGGAGAACAGGCAGTGGTGGGTGAGAGAGGTCTGGCTGCAGAGCTGACTCCAGGCACTGCAATTAGAATTTGCCAGGCAGCAAAAGATGTCCAGAGTGACAACTTTGAAGGGTGAGCAGTCCACAACCTTCAGAGACACGGCTGAAAAGCCCTGACACCACCAGAGTGACTGTGGGCAGAGATGAGAGCAGATCTGAGAGCAGGAATGAAGCCAGCCCAGCACCCGGGTGCTGTGGGTGCTGTGACACGGGGTGGGAGCAGCCTGCAAGCACCAGCAGATGCAGAGGAAGGATAAAGAAGAAGGTGACCATGCTATTACCTTAGATGATTTCTTCAAAGGAGTGGATGGTGCTGACTCTAAATCTTCAGGCTAAGGCAACTCGATGAACTCTGAATGCAGAGCAAGCTGGGAAGTATCTCTGCAAAAGGAGCCACCTCTGAGAGTGGGGAAGAGACTTTGCTGCGTGGGGACATCACCTGAGTGGGTCACTGCCCAAAGGAGAACCTCTTTCTGCTGGCATCATCCCCTACTCAAAGCCCCAGTGCTGTAACTGGAGGTTCAGGGAGGGGAAGATGTCTGGGGGTGTCCTTGCATGGGCAGATGAGCAGAACAAGAGACGTGGAGTCAGCCACAAAGCTTGCAGTGGTGAGATGGGGGTGAGAGACCCTCATGGCCAGGAAAAGTGGAACTGTCAGCAGAGCTGCCTTCAAAGGGGGGCTACTGCCTGAATACCCTCTTAGGGCACTTGAGAGCCTGGGCACTGCTGTGAAGCTGTTTGAGAAGCATTTCTAAAGGTGGCTGGGAAAGAAGAGATGGTCCTAGGGTTGGGCCTTGGTGGCCTCAAGGCAGTGTTGTGCCTCGTAGGCAGAAAAAAAATTTTGGATTTGGTGCTTGGCTTGTGACTGTGGGATAATAATAATTATATTTTAATAAATTTACAATTATCACTAATTTAATAATAACTATTAATTACAAGAAGTAATTATTATGTTACATTTATAATATAATTATTTATAGATTAGAACAATATATGATTTAATAGCTAATAATTATAATTAACAATCAATTAATAATAGTAATAATAATAAATAATAACCAGCTCTTGACCATGCCTGGTGCCCCATGGGACCTCAAACAACAGAACAGGGCCCATTCAGGGGCTGCTAGCCATGGAAGAGGAACTCTTCTGCAGTGTCCTCAGGATGGGGTGCTGGAGGGAACAACTCATGGAGAGTGATGAAATCATCTCCACTTTGGGCTCTTTTTCCCTTGCCTTATGGGAGATCCTGTGTCCATGGACAGACTGGGCAAACCTGTGTGTATCTCAGGAGCAGAGGTGTCTTCCTGCCACTTGGAGCTGCCCTGCCAATTCCTGGGCCCTTCTCCCAGGCCCTGGAACATCTGGGGTTTGATGAAGCTCCCTCCTGAAGCCACTGGATTTTGATTTAGCCCAAATTTCCCCAAGCCAGAAGGCAAATGAATGTCACCCATGCTGGGGGCTTGGTAAACCTCACGAGTGACACCATGGCATGGGGCAAAGCAATGCCAGAATCTGGAAAAGGGACCTCTTGCTCCTCCCTGGTGCCACTGCCTACAGGTGACACATTCTGGTCAAGCCCTTGAAGAGTATCCAGGGGCAAAACTGAGAAAAAAAACTGAGAAAAACCCTGAACTGTGAGATGCCCAGCAGCACCAGGACTGGCTGAGCTGGGGAGGGGCTGTGGGGTGGCAGCCAGAGCTGCCCAGTGCTGCCAGCCTGAGGTTCCTGAAGCAGGGTGACTGGGATAAGTGTCTCCTTCTTGGATTTCTGTGCAGCTTGGGCTTGCTTGCACTGACCATTAGGAGCAGCTAACACCCTCCTGCTCTCCCTGAACAAGTCAGGCTCTGGAGGAGAGATGTGGCTTCTCCTCTGCCCCTCCAGTGTGGGTTCCCTGGTCCTTCCTGCAGCTCTGCCTCAGCTCCCACCCTTTTTGGGTTTTCCCAAAAGGAAATGGGAAATCTGGACTATACCTGATGCCCAGATCTGAGTCCTTCTCTCCACCTGGAACATACAGCATGTTCTCCCTGACCCTTGGCTGCCCACCCTTGCAACACAGATTGCAGTCCTGACAATACCCAAGTGGATCAGTTAATTAGTTCCTGAGACAGTGTTAATTAAATAGGAATTCTTTACAAATTTTCCATTGGTTTGTTCATCTTCTGCTGACCCTTGAACTAACAATGGGCTTTTCCCTGACCCCTCCCACCCCAGGAGGAGTTGATTCGCAGTGAAATGAGGTGGGGAGATGGATGTTAGAAGAATTTAGGCTGCAGTTCTACAAGGTTAGCCAAGGTAGCCCTTGGATGGGGCTCAGGGCACCCTGGGCTGGTGGGAGGTATTCCTGCCTATGGAAGGGGATGGGACTGGGTGGGATTTAAGGTCCATTCTATGATTCCATGATGTGCAACCCAAATTGGAGGAGAAGATCCTGAGCCCATCCATTGCTGGTCTCAGCCCCTCCTTTTCACACTGTTCCCAGATTTCCTGAGGTGATGAATTATCAAGACAGAAAGCAGTCCTGTGGAAGCACAGCCCAGGCAAGCAGGACCCAGGTTCTGCTGGCAAGGGGCTGGTGCTGGCATCCCAGTGCCCCCTCTGCACAGGAACAACCCTGGCTGAGCCCTGGAGTGGCTCTGGGTGTTCCCCTTTGTTTCACTCCTGTTCCCTCCACGCTGACCCCATTTTAAAGGGAGCTTTGTTTGGTTATTTTTGCAGCATCAAAATTAATTTGGGAGAGAGTCTCATTGTAAGCTTTGAAAAGGATTACTCCTGTGTCTGCTTGGCTCTATAATTAAGTCTCTTTGAGATTTCCATTTCCAGCAGAAACAAAGCTCTTGAAATAAAGCCGTCAGCTTAGGCAGCTATCAGTGTTTGTATTTTTTTGGCAGCACCAAGGGTGAGTTTGTCTGAACTGGGGCTGGAGGTCTGTCCTGCCTGTCTTGTGGCTGTGCTGACGAAAGATCTCTCCCAAGAAGAGATCTTTTGCTTGGGATGGGAGAGGCTGGAGTTGCTTGAGGGTGTTAAGCCTTGCTCCAATGCCCTCCCAAGAGAGTCTGCAGGACCTGGAGGTGCTGTTGTGGCTTGGTCTGCTTTGCTTTCCATCCCATTTCTAGAGACCAGAGACAGGCTTAAATTTTGGTCCAGGAAGTAAAAGGAGAAACAACAATTGAAGTGTCCACCCTGGATCCTACAGAGGATTCGTATCCCAGAGCACAGCCAAAGAAAGGTTTGGGTGCCTTGGGCAGCACTCAACTCATTGTACCATAGAAACATAGAATGGTTTGGGTTGGGAGGGACCTTAAAGATCATCAAGATCCAACCCCTCTGCCATGGGCAGGAACACCTCCCACCAGCCCAGGGTGCTCCAAGCCCCATCCAACCTTCAACACTGCCAGGGATGGGGCAGCCACAGCTTCTCTGGGAAACCTGGGCCAGGGGCTCAGCACCCTCACAGAAAATAATTTCCTCCTAATGTCTAATCTAAATCTCCCCTCTCCGAGTTTTAACCCATTTCCCTTGTCCTCTCCCTACCCCCCCGTGTCCAAAGCCCTCCCCCAGCTTTCTTGTAGCTCCTTCAGATATTGGGAGGTTGCTCTGAGCTCACCTGGGAGCCTCCTCTTCTCCAGGCTGAACAACCCCAATCCCTCAGCCTGGCTTCCCAGGGAGGTGCTCAGCCCTCTGAGCATTCCAGTGGCTCCTCTGGACACCTTCCAGGAGCTCTGTGTCCTTCTGGTGTTGGAGAGGCCTGAGAGACACAGAGGGAGCTGGTGTCAGGGAGCAGAGCGGTGACTGGCTGTGCAGCCCGGGGTGGCAGGGGATGGAGGTGCCACCACCATCTGGCACACACAGAGCAGCTCATCTGTCCGTGTGGGACAAAGCCACAGACACAGGGAACTACAAGCCCATCCACAAGAAAGGAAAGAGCAAGGACAAAAGGGAGTGAAGACAAGGTGTGGAATAAATTGGGAGGAAAGAAGCCCAAACCGTGGTCAAGAAATACAAGGGATGCCCGGAGCAGGATGATGGCCAAGGTCCTGTGGGGCAGAGGGGCAGTGACCTGGGCTGCAGGTTTAACTATCCTGCGGGGACCCTCTGTCCTCCCTGAAGTCCAAGTGTTTCAAACCACCTGCTTAGCCCACAAAGCCATTCCCTCCAGCAAGATCAGGGTTGCTATGCTCCGGAGACAAGGATTAAATCCGTGCAGCACTGGCTGGGCAAGTGGTGGCCCCTGTTTTGTTAACTCCAGCTAATTCCTGTTTGCAGCAGCCTTTCCCCAGAGAGCACCAGGACTGTCCCCAGGTCCCTTTCTTTTCCAAATGCATGTGCACTGGGTGGGGAGAGGGAACTTCAGTCAGGCAGTCTGCTGCCTTCCTCCATGGCTGCTGACTCTCACAATAGCCTGGGCAGCCTTTTGTTATTTTAGGATGCTTTCAAGCCCTAGCTCCTGGAGGCAGATGATTAAAACAGCAAAGCCTCTGGCCTCTGACTGTGCAGAACCGAGCTGTGCACACACCAAGGTTAGAAACTGAAAGGCAAAGGAGAGATATTAAGAGCAGTGAGGTTTATTTGTGGCTCTTGTGCCATTTTAGCACCTGATTCATGCGTTTTGTTTCCTAATGCATCTTTGAAGTGCTTGAACTTGACTGTCTTGCTTCTCTGCTTCTTTAGCCAGCAAAGCATCATTACTTGGGCTGTCTGCAGGGAGATGCAGAGCCTGGCACAGCCTTGTCTGGGTGTCAGACCTCTGAGTGTGGGTTGGAGCTCCTGCAAGTCTTCAGTTGGCCACAGCAGTGTTGCTGCCAGGCTTGGGATGCTCTGCAGAGCTCCCCAAAGGCTCCGCTGTGGTTTTTGTGTGGTTCCAGCCCTGCTGGGTGCTCTGCGTTCCTCACAGCAATGTCCCCATTTGGGAAGCTGAGAGATGGTTAATGGGGTCATAGAATTGGCTGGGTTGGAAGTGACCTCAGAGATCATCAAGTCCAACCCTTGATCCACTCCCCCGTGGTTCCCAGCCCATGGCACTGAGTGCCACATCCAGTCTCTTTTTAAATATCTCCAGGAACAGAGAATCCACCACTTCCCTGGGCAGCCCATTCCAATGCCTGATCACCCTCTCCGTAAAGAAATTTTTTCTAATATCCAACCTAAACCTCCCCTGGCACAACTTCAGCCCATGCCCTCTTGTCTTGCTGAGAGGTGCCTGGGAAAAGAGCCTGAACCCCCCCTGGCTCCAACCTCCTTTCAGGGAGTTGTAGAGAGTGATGAGGTCTCCCCTGAGCCTCCTCTTCTCCAGGCTGAACAGCCCCAGCTCCCTCAGCCTCTCCTCATAGGATCTGTGCTCCAGTCCCTTCACCAGCCTGGTTGCCCTCCTTTGGACCTGCTCCAGCACCTCAATCTCCTGCCTGACCTGAGGGGCCCAGAACTGGACACAGGACTCGAGGTGTGGCCTCACCAGGGCTGAGTCCAGGGGCAGAATCACCTCCTTGGACCTGCTGGCCACGCTGTTCCTGATCCAGGCCAGGATGCCATTGGCCTTCTTGGCCACCGGGCCATCACAGAACTGGATGCAGAGAGGGGCAGAGCTATTTCCCAGTTCTCCTCCAGGCCGGGCACAGATTCTTTTTTTTTTTTTTCATGCTTGGGAGTCACCTGGAGATTACCAGGACTTGCTGCCATACCCATTGAAAGGGGCAGCCCAGCCTCCACCATCCCTCAGGATAAGGACTGGAATTGCCAGGCTTGCAGGTGGTACTTCCAGCCTGGGACTGGAGGGACTGAAGTCATTTCACTTGAGGCAAAATTCTTCTGCCTGCCCATCTCCTCTGCCCCATCAAGGCATGACCATAGAACTCCTCATTGGGCAGCATGGATTTGGTGGGGCTTGGAGATTTTGGTACCAAAAGAAAAAAAAAATGCTCCCTGGGTGGCCCTGTACAGCCCTGGTCCCTTGAGCTTCACAGCAACCCTGCAGCCACCTTAGGTAGCAGGGACTTAGTTCCACTTCAGCCTGTCAGAAAACAGGCAAGAAGGCAAGCAGGGCCCTGGTGCTCATGGATAAAAGACCATTAATGCTGCTAATATTCAGCAATCAGAATTTCTCAGAGAGGGAACAGTGCTGCATCCCCTTCCCTCCTGCTCATCCCCTGCTTGTTTAATGAAAATCAGAGACAGCCATTAAAGAGCTGCTTAGCATTTCAATACATTTAATATCCTCACAGATAAGGGAACGATGGATATTACCAAAAGGCCTTTCCTAAACTCTCTCCTTCTGCAGCCCATGCCCCTGGCTTGTGTTTGACTCAATTCCAATTCCAAGCCATCTCCTTCAATGAGGAAAAATTATGATAAGATTATTTTTTTTAATATAAGGGATATTAATATACAGTATTTCTGATAATGACAAGGAAGAAAGGCATGCCAGGCCTCCCAGCCTTGACCTGAATTAATCAGGTGCTGATTGCTCCCACAGTTGTCCCTCACCCTGACGAGGCCAAGGGCTGACCCTCTCCACAAGTGTTAATAAAAGAAACCTGGCACTGCCCTGGGGGTAAGGGTGAACGTGTCAGCACCCTCTGCCTGGCCCTGCTGAGAGGCCACTGGAGATGCTTGGCTGGGGCATCTCATTGAAGGTGCTGTCTCCATGTCCAGGTGGTGATGGGGACACTGGTGAGCCCTGGGACAAGGCACCAGCCCAACTGCTTCTCAGGCTGACATCTTCCTGAAAAGGAGGCCAAAGGTGCTAGGAAAGGGAAACCCTCAGGACCCTGGAAAGGGAAAAGAGTGCCAGGAGGCAGGGAGGAGGCAGGACATGGTCCCTGTGGTGCTCAGCCAAGCAATGCACCCCAGCCCTGACGGTGACATTGGGGTCACAGGGGACTTGCTCCAGATGGATTGTTGTAGGGATGCAGATCACATCCTAGCACAGTTTAAGGGACTTCCCACATGCACTGTCCCAGGGGGAAGTGCTCACTGGGAAGTGGTGCCAGGAGCCCTGCCTGGGGCACCAGATCCAGGGTTTGCTGCTGGCTGCCAGCAGGAACAAGCACAGGGTGGGGATGTCCCTTCTGCCATCCTTCCCATCCGTCCCTCCTGCCCCTGGAGCTTTGCTGAGGAGCCCAGAGAGGAGGGGCAGGGCAGGGGAGAGTCACAGAGCCACAGAATTGTTTGGGTTGGGAAATATTTTTAAGATCATGGAGTCCAGCACTGCCCAGGCCACCCCCACCCCATGTCCCTCAGCACCACATCTCCAGGCTCTGAAACCCCTCCAGGGATGATGGGGACTCCAGCCCTCCCCTGGGCAGCCTGGGCCAGGCCCTGACAACCCTTTAGGGGAAGGAGGTAGGACCCCAACTCATGTCATCAATTCCAGTTTTAAAAGGTCCTCAGCCTGGGGGCTGCTGGGATGGAGGTGGCCTTTTGGAAGGACGTGCATGTGGGGACAGCTGTCTGAGACTCCTGTCCCCTGTCACCCTGCAGCTTTGCCAGGAGGCTCCCAGACCTCTGCACAGTCACTTGTGCTTGGGGACAGGCTCAGCTCATCCTCCCCTTCCCACAGACACCTTGGGCAGGGATGGACACGGAGGGAACACCTGTACCTCACCATATCTCAGCACTCCTCATCCTGGGAAAGGGATGTCCTGCAGGGGATGATGATGGATTTGCAGGGGTCTGGGAGATACTGAGCCCAGAAGCATGGCTCTGCCCTGATCATCTCTGGGAGGGGGTGGGAAGTGTGGGGGGGTCCTTGGTCTGCTGGTGACCCAACCCAGAGTGGCTCCAGTGCCATTCCCTTAACATCTCTGCCAGGCAGACAGCCTGCACCACCCACCCCTGGCCCTGCCAATGCTGGAGGAGAGCAGCAGCACCTGGATGTGTCCTTCCTGACCCAGGAGGAGCAGGGACATGGGAGCCTGGGCTGCCCTCCCTACTCCTTCAGACCCAGATGAGCTCTTGCAGGGCTGTGATCGACAGTCCCTGGGTGCAGAGCTGGGTGAAAAGGGGAGCAGCCACTCAGGACCAAGCTGCTGGGCTAGTGAGGAGGCTGTGCTCTCCCAGGGGAACACACAGTCACCTGGGTCATGCTAAAAAGGGGGGAGCATAGCCAGGCTTGGCTCCTCTCCTCTCCTCCACAGATCCTCTATGACTGAGCCGTGCTTCCCCCTCTCCCAAACCATCTGTAATATTGTCCCCATCCCGCTGGCAGCCAGGTGTGGGACCACGTCTGAGGAACCTGGAGGTGGCAGGAGACTCCCCAGGGAGTGGAGGCAGTGAGGGGCAGGAGGGGGTGAGCAGGAGGCTGAGGAGGGGAGCAGGGACGTGGATCTGGTGGGATCCCCTCTGTGTGTCTGGTTCCTCAGATGTCCCGTGGGTGAGTCCCTGCGTGCACCCACCAGGGCATGCAGGAAGCCCAGCACACCCCATCCACTATCCCCAAAGCTCACAGTGTGTCTGAGAGGCCTCGTGTTCCCTGGGAGGGGTTTGGGATCTGCTCTTCTGGAGTCACTGTGTACCAAGCTGCTTCGCACCTTTTTCACAGTGCCCAACAACCACAGCTTCTCCAGGATCCTGGCTGATGGCAAACCCAGAGCCTGGGGGGAGGTACAACATCTGCTAAGCTTGGGCACCTCTGCAAGACCTGCAGGACCCATATTCCTGGGACACGGGGGACATCAGGGGACCTGTGTAGGTGCCTGGGTGATGCTGAGGGTCCCCAGGGTGAACCTCCCCTGGCACTGGGAATGGGAATCACCCAGTTCTGCAAGGCCAGAGCTGCTTCCCCAGAGGCTCATTTCCAGTGTGGAGGTGTCCTTATGGCTCTGCTTGGGCACTGGATGACAAAGAGAGGAGGGTCCAGCTCTGCCCTGTGACAAGCCCTTTCAGCACAAGGAGGTTGCTGGGTTGGAGAAGAACTGGGGGGAAAATCAGCTCTCTCACCAGGGTGCAACCACCAGCACTGCTCTGGGGCTTCCTGCTGGCTTGGTGCTAATCAGTAAACCATCAGCCCTTGCTCCTGTGCTCCAAGGCTGATTGCAAAACCCCTGCCCCACGCCCCCAGCCTGACACTGCCTTGGGAGCTGCTGGAATGCTCCCCAGACACAGGTTCCCTGCCTGAGCCACTCTGCCAGCCTGACCCCACGATCCTGCTGAGGAAATGGACCTTCCCAGCACCATCTCCAGTCTGACATCCTCCCATGAAGGAAGAGAAAAAACTCTGGAGGGACCTGGAGCCCTGGGCCATTCCCAGGCCCTGATGCTGAGCAGTGCAGACGTGTCCCTGCAGGCACAATCCACATTTGCTCCAAAGTGGGAACTGTGGCCACTCGGTGCTGTAAGGCAGGCAGGGTCTGTAGGAAGCTGCTGGCAGTACCAGGGGGTGTCTTAGCACTGGGTCCAGCACCTCCAGGGAACACCATGGGACCCAGGACGGTGGTGTCAGACCCCCCTCCCACCACCACCACTGCCCTGAGCTTTATCCAGGGGACAGGAGACGCCTGTCCTCCTCACCTGCCTTTTCTGGGGGAGAGTGGCCCAGGACAGGGCCGGGTGACAGCCACACACTGCTGCCCTGGCCACAAATGCAGGAAGGAGTGAATAACCCCCTGCACAGGGCAGAGGTGGGGGGGTGGGAAGGATGGCTCAGTGCTGAGATGGAGGAGCAGCTGTGGCTGCCACAGGAGTTTGGTGACAGTCACTGAGTGTCCAGTGCTGAGCAGGGGCTGCACCCAGCTTGGCAATTTCGATGGCTCCAAGTGATCCAGAGGCTTCCTCAGCACCTCTGTTCCTCAGCTGAGCACCCAACACAGGGTCCCCTTGCCCAGTGCTTGGCCTTGCCCACCCTGGGACCTCCTCCCAAGATCTTCTGTGACAGGGCTGTGATTAGGATGGTTGTTGGGAGCCCTGGCCAGGGTGTCCCCTGCTCCTGCTGCCCCAGCTCAAGGGTGAGTGGAGTCTGTCCATCCCTGGATGGTGATTTGTGAGGACCACCAAGGGGGGGAGGAAAAAGGAGGAGGGAGGGGACGGCAGACCATTAGGGGACAGCAGACCCCTCCCTAGAGACACGAGGGGAGCATGGGGACATCTGCCAGGGGGATCATCGGGACAACCCTGTCTCCTTCACGTCTGGCCCCGACCAAGCATGGGCTTGCTTGGGCTGCAAGTTTGGCTCCGGCAGCAGCAGGAGGAGAGCAGCCAAGAGCGATGGGGAGCGTGAGAAGTGGCAGGGGCAAGGGAGGGAGGAAGGGAGGGAAGGCAAGAGGGAGGGAAGGGGGGGTGCCCGGGGGGAGCAGGAGCCCACTGTCCGGCTGGCGGGGCTGGGGACAGTCTGTGCGTGTGTCGTGGGAAGGGGGGCTCGCTGCAGAGCCCACCCACCCCATTGGCTTGTGAGCAGTGACAGGCAGGCTGCTCCCTCCCTGCCCAGCCGCTGCCGCTCCGGCTCTCAGCAATGTGCGCAAAGTGCCCGTGCAGGAGCTGCCGGGAGCCGGGGCTGCTGCTGCTGCCGCTGCCTCCTCACTGAGCTGCTGGGACAACCAAGGTGGCCCCGTCCCACAGCTGGTGGCCTTGCTTGGACCATGGCATGGTCACAGGGGGATCTGACATCCTCACTCTCCATCCTCATCGCCTTGGCTGCCTGCCTCTCAGCCACCACCAGCGAAGGTAGGAACCGGGGTGGCCCTGGAGGGACAGGGGGGACCCAGGGGATGGCTGCAGCTCCTGGGATGTGTCCACACGAGCCTCCTGGCTCTGCTGGGCTTTGCTACTCCCTGCTCCCCGGGGAGTGCGGCTCCTGGTTCCTGCCAGCCTGAGTTTGCCGATCCTGGTTCTTTGGCACTGGAGGATAAACTTCAGAGCTGGGCAGGAGGGCTGGAGCCCAGCAGCCATGCTCCCAGACCTGCCCTGCCATGGCCTCCCCTGCCTGGGCTCTGCTGCAGCCTGGGGGGTGGCTGCAGAGGGGACAGGGACCAGCCCCTGATCCCAGCTGGGGCCATGCTGGGTGCCACGGGCTGTGACAGGGCTTGGGTGGGGATGGGATGTGTGATGAGGACAGGGGGAGCTGGAAGGACACTCTGGGGGGAAACTTGTCACCAGGGAAAGGGCTGGAAACTTTGGAAGCGGAAAGCAGGGATGCAGCCGGGGACTCTCTCAGGATATTTGGGTGTCAGGCCCGCTCCCTCCACCCAACCTCTGTGCCCTGCTGCCAGCTGTGCTCATCCCCAGCCCTGGTCAGCAGTGCAGCCCTGCCCTGGCATCTCAGGCCCCTTGGTCCTGCTGCCAGCCCCTACCCACTCACCAGCCTCCAGCCACCTCCTGACTCTGTTGATCTTCACCACCCAGAGATTCCCCATTCCCGCTCCTAACCCTGTCCTTCACACCCCCAGCAGCACCAGCATCCTTCTTCCCTTCCTGCCTTCTGCTCTGCCTGAGAGCCATGCCCAGCACAGCTCAGCCCTCTGCAGCCAGCCCTGCTGCCCGTGTCCCTGCGTGATGGTGGCCGTGGGATCCCCCCTGCTCCTGCCCCTGCATCCCTGACACCCCCTAGCATGCTGGGGCCCGTGGGCTGATACCAGGATGCCTCATGAACCTTGTAGCACCCCACTGGGCCAGATCCTTGCACATATTGTCATCTCCAAACACCCACCTGCACCTCCCCTCCCATCCTTCCTCACCCACCCCCAGCTCTTTGCTGGCCCAGACCCTTTTTTCTGCTGGCTGGCTGCTTCCTGGCACTCCTACTGCTTCTTTCCCCACTGCCCTTTCAGGGGGGTGCCTGGGGGTCTCACTGATGAGGATGGGCCGTGAAGGTGCAGATTGGGCCCCCAGAATCCCAGCACCCCCAGCCCTTGTTTGCCCTCTGCTCTGTGGGGCAGCAGCCGCCCTGTGCCCCGAGCTCTGGGCTCTGCCATGCAGGATGCTGCTCATGCTGTGAGTCCCAACAGCCCAGCCCCAGATAACCCTGGGCACGGACAGGGGTGAGCCTGGGGCCTCTTTGCTTTCCGTGGAAGAGGAGGTCACTGGATGCTGGTGTGGGTTTTGTGGCATCTGGATGGACAGCCAGGCCCTGGGTTGCTGTCTGCCTGTCCCTGGCTGGGAAAGACCTGGGTTTCCCACAGGACTTTCTGGAAAGGAAAGGAAAGCTCATCTCAGTATCAGCCTTAGTCAGGGGAATGCATGTGGCTGCGGATGAGCTGGGCTCCGGGGGAGACCAAGAGGTGTCCCCAAGATTTGGGTTACCCCGGGCAGAAGATGCATTAGGACATAGTGTGAGACCCTGCAGAAAGCTGGTGCTGCTCTACCCCCACCCCCAGGGCTTCTCCTGCTTCTGTGGGTACCAGGGTGCTGCTCCATGGTGGCACGGGGCAGCTCAGAGCCTGCCAGGCCCCACCATCCAGGCAGCAGGACCAGGGCTGTGGCTGCAGGCTGGTGCCACCATCCCTGTCCCAGTGGCGGCGGTGACAGTCGTCGGGCTCCCCGGCACAGGGATGAGACCTGAAAGGTGGAGAGATGGTGTCAGCCCAGCCCAGTCCCCTCACTCTGGTTCTGTTGGACTGGGCTCCCTGGTTCTGCCCGGGGTGAGGGTGCAGTCACGGTGCACAGGGCTGTCCCCACGGCTCAGGGATGTCATCTCCTGCCCGCTCCTTGCCCTGCCGGTCCGGCCAAGCTGACAACAAACCCAGGGCTTGCTCAAGAGACACGGGGTAGAAAATTACAGCAAAATTAAGTGAATTTCAGGCCGGTGTGGGCTGTGCTCTGCGTGAGCAGCTTGGGAGGTAATCGGTAGATAAAGACATGGATTGATATGAAGAAATGGCTTCAGTCTGATTTTCTTTTTTCCTAAAGCCCCCAGTGCATTCCTCTTTCCTGAAAAATTCGTTCCAAGAAGTTTTGAGTTTTTAAAATTATTATTATTATTATTATTCCCTTCAGTCTTGTGTTCAGTGGGTGCCCTGGAAATGGGAGGAAAAGGGAATGGCTGTGACTGGGAAATCCTCACGTTTCAGCGCGGCAGCCATTGCAAAATGCTCCAAAAGCCAAAACTCAGATTTATTTATTTTTTTCCTAGATGGATGAAAATTTGCAGGATGTGAAAGATTTTCATTTGGAACAGTGGGAAAATTTTGTCTGAAATTGTTAACTTGCTTTAGAGCAAGGAGGAAGAAAAGTTATTTTCAATAACGTGAAGATAGTGTGATAAGCTAAAATCTTTACACTATTACACACTTCACAGGTAAAAATATTAAACGGGATATTTTACATGACACCGTAAATTGAAGTCAAATGATAAAAAAGGAAATATCTTTGTTGTATTGTAAGAAAATCAGATCAGTAGAAATGCCCACATTTGGGGCTTGGGTGTGGCGGTGACAGAATTATATTTTCTGTCAGAAAATGGCCCCGGGGTCTGCTGGTTCCCAGGTGATGCCTCCAGATCTGCTTTGCCCTCTGTCCTTGAGGTGAGCAACCTTTCTCCTCATCACCACAGACCCCCTGGGTGAACTTGGATGACAACTCCGTGGTGCAGCAGCAGGGATGGGGACCTGGGGACATCTCCCTCGGCACGTAGGAGCAGTGGGATGATGCAGAAGGAGCAAAGATGGGAGGTTGAAAAGCTGAAGGCACCAGGATGCTCACCTTTTCCCCATGCTGTGGGGTCAGGGATGGAGGCATTTGGTTCCTCCCTGGCACAGAGGTGGGACGTGGGAGAGCAATAGGGTCCTTGGAAAAAGCCAGCGGGTGCTGCGTGGCTGAAACGGTGGCCAGAGGAAGGGTTTGTGACCGTCTCCCCCTCTAATCTCTCAGTTGTAATCTCATTAATTGCCCCTCTGCTCAAAGAGAAAAAAGAGGTAAAAACTCTGCAGGTTTATTCAAGGCAACTTTTCCCCCTTTTCTGCAGTGATGTCGGCTCCGGGGAGGCAGAGGAAGCAAAGCTCTGAAAGGGAGAGGAAATCTCTTTTTCCGTTGTCAAACTGCTGGGAGCTTTGCCCTGTGCCTCTGTAAGAATAGGAAATGAGATTTAGGGACAAGGATTTTGGATGATGGAGGGATGGAGAAGCATCAGTTTGGAACAAGGATTTGATTTGGGCTGTGTTTGCAGAAAAAAAAAAAAAAAATTAGTTTTCAGGCATGTAATTTTTTGATTGCTCCCAAAATGCTGATATAAAACAAATACTTGCATGATTTTAAGTAGGCTCATGGGGATATGTTTTTAGTCTCATCTTCCTTTCTGTCCTTCTTCTATTAACGGCTTATAAAACTTCTGGAAAATCAAACCCCCAAATTTACAGAAAAATAGCACAATGGCGCACAAAGCACCTTCTCTGTGAGCTTGTTTTCATTCTCCTTGAATTCCCGTGTCCTGAAATCATGAGGGGTTTATTTACACTGAATAGAGATTGCCACCAATTTGGGTGGCGGTGGAAATGGATCTGAGGAATCCAAATTTAAGTACAACTGAAAACTCTATTAATTACTGCCAGGATAAAGGAATTCCCTGTTTTGTTTTGGTTTTCCGGTTACTGGGAAATAATTAGAAAAACGATTTATCCAAAATAAATTGATAAACAAAACAAAACAAAGCAATGAACTCTGGCCTCAGAAGATGCTGAGCCCGGGAGGGAGATGCCTCGTCCGACGCATCCTGCCGGATCGGGACACGGGTCCCAGCAGGAAGGACTCAATGGAATTCTGGGCTCATCCAGGCATCCTGACACCTCTGCTCTTTGTTTCGTTCAGGTCCAGTGTTTTGTAGGTCCCTGCTCGCCTCACTGGCAGCCTTTGGTGCTGCCTTTATCTCCAAGGGAAAATCCATTTGGCTGATAACTCTATTCAGACCCTGACGGGTTTCTGTAGTTCATTCTCAAAGCCCAGTGTTTGCATGACCAACACCCAAAATTATTTCTCTGTCACAGAGAAACTATTAACCCCTTTTGCCCTGGTAGTTAAAAAAATGAGTGGTGGGATCATGCAGTCATATCTACTTCAAAAAGAAACAAAAAATATCCCCCTTGTCCTGGGATGTGCGGTACTTAAGGTCATAAATAACCACAGAAAGGATGTGACTGCTTTATGGATCAGCTCCAGCCACACCAATAAAGTCAAATGAACTATGTTTGGCACAGGGATATGTCCAGAAAGGTCTCAATATTTATCTGGAGACATCAGTAAAGGCAAACCCATCACTGCCTTTAATAATTTGTTCCAGCAGCTCAACAGCCTCACCCTTGAAAAAATTTGCCCCTTCTTTTCCCTAACACAAATTTGCTTGGCTTCTCCTCCTAGCCATTTGTTCTTGTTAGGATTTTCCTGCTGGGTGACAAAGCCCATATTTTTCTCTTGTGCCTGTATGCTGGGTGTAACCCTGTGCCTCACACTGCTCCTGGGCACAAGCAGATCGGGCTCGGCACTTTCCCTGCTCCCATTATTCCCGGGTATCTTTTCCTCCATCTCCAGTTTCTCATATTTAAAATGCCTTAACCACATCACTGAGGGGCACCAGCCCGGGCTGAAGCTGGAGAGAACAGCTCTGTTCCAGAGCATGCAGAAGTCACTGGGTCCATTGCATTAAATATTTTTTGTCTTAGGAAATTCTCCCGTACGATTTTTAAGGACTCTCATGCTAGTTCATTACCAATGGCAGAAGATATTCAGCCTGTCCCCTCAAACATTTTTAGTACTGGTATTTTTGTCTGTGAAAATGTTCTGGTTTAGAAAGCTATTTTTAAGAGAGCAAAGCAATTAGCTTTAAGAAAAAATCAAGTAGTTTTAAAAATGTTGCTGGGTTCGAACATCTAAGCCTGGTTTAGGGTGGCCAGTTGGTGTGAGAGCAAAAGGTGTCCTCAGAGAAATTAAGGAAAAAGCACCCAACAGCCCAAAAACCTGCCATCCAGAGCCCCTTCAGATAATCCAGATACGTGAGCACATGTGCAAAAATCCCCATTTCCCTAGTGAAACCTCCAGAGACAAGAAAAATCAAATCTTTGTCAGGACTGCTGGGGTGCAGGAGTCAGTGGGTGTCTGGCTGGGGAGCTGCAGGGGTTGTCCTGGCAAAGGACTCACGAGCACTGCTGCAGGGGGGCATGGGGAGCATGTGGGGGGCATGGGAAGCAGCCAGGAACAGTGCCAGGGAGTTCCAATTTTGGGTAAGAAATCTGCAAAATCCCAGATGGGCTGGAGATAAGGAGCAGGTACAGAGTGTACAGGTGGGAGATGGAAGTGCAGAGATGCTCTGGGTTGAGGATCCAGGATGGTGTTAGGGGCTTACCCAGATTTGACTTTGAAAAACTGCAGCAGAAGTCAGAAAGCTCAAGTGGCTAAAAGTGAAGACGTGTTTGTGTCTATCTTGCTATGCCAAACAAACCTAAGAAAAGAGGGAGTCAGGACTGGTGTGAGGACACCAGCACAAACTCCTCTGGAGAGGATCCCCATTTCCCCGGGTCTGTACCATGCAGGGTTTGTTTAGCACAAGCAAGAAATGTATTTTATATTAGAAAACTCTCCTGTGTCATTTTTAAAGACCATCACAATATTGTGTTACTGCTGGTGTCAGACATTCCGTCTGTCCCTGACCCTAGGACAGCAGCCTGGTGACAAGTGGGAGGATCCTGATCTAGGTTGGGGTCTGTTATCCCTGCTTGGAGCCTCTGGATTTGGGGACACTGCTCAGTTGTACAAGACACTGTCCTTCAGTGGCATGTGGGCTGAATGGGTCAGCTCTGCCAGGGCTTCATGCCAGGGGGTGGCTGTGCAAGGCACGGGCTGATGGATGGGTCTGTGTCATCTTGTCATTCCCTAGGCTGGGGACATCCTTATGGAGAGACTCCCAGATGGCCAAATCCAGACCCAGGGACAGCAGGGCCCTGCTCAGGGGCTGCAGGGATCCTTGGGCTCCCCAGTATCCCCGCTCCCCAGCCTCACTCTGTTCCTGCTCCTTCCTCTGCTCACATCAGGTGTTTCCATGGAATTTCTTCCCTCCCTGACCTTTCTCACCCACCCCCATCCCCAGAGCCTTCCCATCTCCTTCCTCTGGCTTCTGCCCTGAATTACAACCAGCCTGCCTGCCCCTTGAGCCCCAAGTAGCTCCTTTCCCACTGGCACCAGCTCCTGGATCAGAGATGTGGAAACATAAGCTCAGTCTGAGCCTCAGGCCTGGCCCTCTCCAGCCCATCCCTGAGCCCTGGCACAACCCTTGAACATTTCCAGGCAGTTATTTAGGTCCAGCTGACCCTGCCTTGCACTAAAAACTGAGTATTTCAGGTGCTGAGTTCCACGCTGGCACTGTCCCCCTGCCCGTGCTTTAATTTGGGTCACCTCAGCCAGTGTAACCCATTGGCCCTGAATGTCCCCACTGCACAGGAGTGTCAGGACTCTCAAACAGGAGCATTTTACACCTCTATTTTCTCACCTGTATTTCTGTCAGGAAGCATTTTTTTGTTTTTTCTTTTGATGCATTTTTTTTTTCCTGATGAATTTTTTTTTTTCCTGGTGAAAAAAAATACACTGCCCTGGGTTTTTCACCCCTAATTTCAAGGGTTTTAGCCTTGTAAAGAAACTTTATTCAGGGGGTTTTGTTTTGTTTCATTTCTAACAGTTTCACAACACCTCAGTCCTACCACAGGTTATGCTTTTGTGCTGCACTTTATCTTATGTGATATCATGCAGGCTCTGGAAGGATCAGGTTGATAATTTTATTTTACAAACCTGAACTGCAGCTTTTTGTTAGCACTGATTGAACAAACAAGCTTTCTTCCAACTTCAAAGTATCTCCTGCTCCTGGAATACTGTAAAGGGTTGACCCTCTGGGCAGTCCTTACAGGCATTATCACTCCTGATGCATTACAAAATGATATAAAATTAAATACAGAAAGTTCACAGCGACAATCTGGACGTCTGAGAAGAAATCCTGAAAAAGGAATTAGGGCATGTCCAAAAAGCAACACTGCCTTTTCACTGTAATCATTAATTTATTTTTTTATTATTATTATTTTTTCCTTCCCAGCCTGATTCTGGCATTTTTAGCAAGGTGGAAATCCCACGTTCCTCTCGGGTTTGATGCCATCTACTCAAAATACTTTCCTAAATTTCCTCTCTGGGCAGTAGAAGCCAGAGGAGGCTGATGCCAGCAGCAGCATCCAAGCTCATGGACCAGCACTGCAGGACCTGGGTCCCTGGGACACATCCTCTGCCCATGGCTCCCCCATGGGAAAAGAGGCTTCCTGCTCTTGCACCATGCCTGCAATGGTTTGCTTTCCCTGGTGGCCAAGAAATGTCTTTTTCTTTCTTGAATGATAAGCCCTGTGCTGGGGAAGGGGAAGCTGTATGGGAAGGATCCCTCTCTGTCCCCTCGCAATGCTCCCAGGCCCGCAGGACACAGCTTTGCATCCCGAGTCAAAAAGGAGATGGATTCAGCACACCAGTGGGGCACACACAGGTGACTCTCCCTGATCCCTCCTGCCCTGTGCAAGATCCTTACTGGTCAGAGCTTACTGGTCAGGAGTGCCACTGCTCTTGTTCCCCTCCTTCCCTGGAGTTTTTCCCTGTCCCTTTCCCATACCAGACTTTCTCTTCCTGCTGCAGTGACCCTCCCGGTGCTGCCTGTCCATTGCAGGGGGCTGTGGGGTGGGGATGGGGTGTGCAGGGGTGTGAGGAGCTCACCTGTCTCTGGGTAGGCAGGAGCAGGAGTGCCTGACTGTGCTGATAAGGGTTTAATTATCCATGCAAAAGGCGTTGTGGCATGGGGGGAGCCTTGCTGTGAATCTTGGGAGGCCTTTGAAGTTAGGATGGAGAGGAACTGAAGCCCAAGGGAACAGGGCTGCTCCCACTGACCCTTCCTCCTCACACCTGCACTACAAAGCCCCTGCCCGGGAGGGAGATGGTGGAGTAATTAGAGTGAGGACTGCAGTGGGTTAACAATTAGCAAAGGAGCTCAGAGCCTTCACTGGTCCCCCCACTGCTCTTCAACAGGCTGGGGCTCAGTGCATCTCCAAGCTTCCCACCGCAAGGCTCATCCCATCCCCTCCCCAGGCACTCCTGGATGGGTTGAGGGTGCAGCCCTGGCTCCTACAGCATTGCTACTGAGCCCAGGGTGCTTGGGTGTGGGACAATGAGATGCCTACATCTCTCTTTGTAGGGATGTAATGCAGCCCGTGCAGCAGCTGCGGCCACCATGCAAGTGTTGGGAACACTTGAGCTCTGAGCACTCACTTTCCAGAGATATTTATATCTGTGATATCTCGATAGATATAGAAATAGAAATAGAAATAGATATAGATACAGACATAGACATACAGAGATATAGAGATATAAAGATATAGAGATATAGTTATATGGCAAGAGATATATGGACCCAGGCCAAAAGCCCATCCTCTGGATGCTGCTCCCTGCCTGGGCTTCCTCACTCAACCCAAGCAGTGTTTAGAATTTGGTAGGTACAGGTGCAGCTATGGATATGAAAATAAAGATTTAGGTATAAGTTGCACACCTACATATATATTGTATCCACATCCATCCACCTGGTCATTGCCTCCTGCATAACTGTCTCCTGCAGTATGTGCCAATCCCCCAACAATCCGGGATGTGGTTTCATCCAGGAGTTCTGCCTGGTGTGAGGCTCCCTCACAAGCCCCCAGCTGGGGCTGGAGAAGTGACCTGCTTGCTCCTAGGTGCTTCCATGTGAATGGGCAATCCAGCTTGACAGCTTTTCCACCAGTGCAAAAATTTCCCTGGCAGCTCCCGGAGTTTTGGCTCAATACGCCGAGTCAAGGCCAAGGCAGAGAATAGGGGAAAATACAAAATGGTGCTCAGGAAAACAAAATGGGGCTCAGAGTTTGAGCCTGATTCATCCAGACAGTCCATAACATCAAACAGAATCGCCCAGCTGTAGGAGAGAAGGGCTCCCAAACCAGCACATTTTTCTGAGTTGAAAAGGGCCCTTTGTGGCAGTCTCACTTGCCCCCCAGCACCAAGGCTGAGCTCTTTGTGAGCATCCCCCCAGAGGAATGATGCAGAAGGAAGCAGGATGGGGCACTTGTTGCATGCCATGCAGAGGGTTCCCTTGGTGCTGCTCCTTGGCCTTTCCCTGAGATGGAGAGCTGGGTTTGGGGAGTATGGATCTCCTGTAGCTGTAAGGGTGCTGCTGGAGGGATGCTTACAGCCCCAGAAACATGTGCTTGGGGTTTGGGGTTGAGTATGGATCTCCTGGAGCTGTAAGGGTGCTGCTGGATGGATGCCCCCAGCCCCAGGAGTTACCAGAGGAGCACACAATGCTTCGTGTTTGTGCAATGTCCACTGCAGTGGGCTTAACCTGTAGGGCTCAGAGGCACTTGCTCAGAGGCTGGAAAGCTTGCTGAGGAATAAAAGAAATAATTTGGCCTTCCTTCTGCCAAGAGGTATGAGCTCTCTACTCCCTGCCCGTGCTGCAAGGAGGGCCAGCTTTTGGGGTTATTTGAGCACCAAAGAATCCACAAGGAGACAGCTCCTTCACCTTCCTGCGCTGTGTGACATCCCTGAGTGGGATGGGGTGCAGCAAGCTGGCTCCAGGTCCCCCATAGCCCAGTGCAGACAACCTGGAGATGTCCCACCATACCTGCCCAAAGCTCAGTGTTCTTCCCCATGGGGTGATGCTCCAGCAGGAGCCCATCTCTGCCAGCTCCTTGTTAATCACTGAGCATCCCAGCGTGGGAAAGAGGATGAAGAGACCCCAGGGGGGGCAGAAAGGGTCTGCAAAGGGGCTCCCCTCCAGGCAGCCTGACTGCTGAGGGGTCACTGGGATCGTGCTCCCTCGTGGTGAGCAGAGAAACTCCCCAGCCCAGGCTCCTCCTGGGCGAATTACCCAGGGAAAATAGGCAGAAAATCTTCAGATTAACAATAACAAATAAAAATGGATTTGAGATCTCCGAGGTAATTACTCCGTGCTGAGGGCAAGGGGGCCTCTTTAGCAGGGAGAGCTCTGCTGGCTGGGGAGTGGAGGGGCTCAGGCTGCTCTTGGGCCAATGGAGTCACAGAAGAAACCCTGGAAATTCTTTCAAATTGTTCTGCTAACATTAATAAATGCCTCAGAAGCTCCTAATCTGCTCTGTCAGGAGCATGACGTCCAGGCATTTCACAGCCAGCTCACGTCTCTGCTTCCCCCCCCCCGCTCCTTCTCTGCCTGGTAATATTAAATGCAAGTGGCACCCATTCCTCCAGCTCCTGGCACCAGCACCATGCTGAGCCCAGCCTATGCAGGGGCTGGAGCTGTTGTTGTGACATTCCTGTCCCCAACACAAGATGCCCCCAGATCCCTGACCCCTGCAGAGCCCGGAGACTGGCAGAGCCCCAGTGCTGTGGTGGGGATGCTGCAGCACTTTGCCTCCTCTGGATCCCCTCATCCTGGTGCTGGGGGACGTGGATTTGGGGCTCACAGGCAGAAGGTGACGCCAGGTGCTCACCCTGTTCAGGCTGTCCCCTCCCCCCCGCTCTCTCCCCTCCTGCTGGCACTGCACATTGAACATTGAACAAGGGTCTGGAGCAGAAGTTTTTCCAGGAGCTGTGGGTGCTGATCCTGGAGCAGAGGAGGCTGAGGGGAGACCTTCTGGCTCTCTGCAACCCCCTGAGAGGAGGTTGGAGCCAGGGGGGGTCGGGCTCTGCTCCCCAGGAACAAGGGATGGGACAAGAGGAAGGGCCTCAAGTTGTGCCAGGGGAGGTTGAGGTTGGAGCTGGGGAACAATTTCTCAATGCCTGGAAAGGGTTGTCAGGGCCTGGCCCAGGCTGCCCAGGGCAGGGCTGGAGTCCCCATCATCCCTGGAGGGGTTTCAGAGCCTGGAGATGTGGTGCTGGGGGACATGGGGCAGGGGTGGCCTGGGCAGTGCTGGGTTACTGGTTGGACTGGATGCCCTTCAAGGCCTTTCCCAACCAGGACAGTTGATTCCATGGTTTTCTGTCCCTAGCTGCCCCCCAGGTCTCCGCGCATCCAGACGTGAAGGAGGTCTCAGTGGGTTCCTCAGCTGTTTTACCCTGCTTGGCATCTGGTTTCCCAGTGCCAGAGATCACCTGGAGCAAGGTGAGATGATGGGGCACGAGCATGGGGGTACAGGGGGCAGGGGGGGGGCACCCTATGGTGCTGACAGCCATGTCACCTCCACCCAGCTGGAGGGGGAGCTGCCAGCAGGGGCCAGGGTGGAGGGGAACGTCCTGACACTGCCAGCTGTGAGCCACGAGGACTCTGGTGTCTACATNCGGCACCCCCGATTCCCAAGGTGCTTCTCTGGGGTGTCACTCATGCTCTTAGTTAAACCACTGCAGCCTTCGTTGAGGGGCTCTGAGGCTCCAGGCACAGGGCACAAGCAGGAGAGCCCACAGTAGCAGTGGGGAGGTTTGAGTCAAGGGAGCTCGCTGCTAATCCTCTTCTCCACAGTCTTTCTTGAGGGAGAAAAATCTTATGACTCTGGGGAGAAGCACGTTGTGTAACCAGGCAATGGTGAACCCGGGTTGCATTTAACAGGACTTGGCACAGGAGGGAGGGAGTAGGATACTCATCCTGAGAGAGCGTGAGAGAGACCATCCCAGTGCATCACTCGCTGGCTTCGAGTCCTTAAAAGCCCTGGTGTGGCCTTAGGAGAGGAGCTGGAGTAGAAGAACAAAAACACAAACAAAAAAAGAATAAAAGCCCCACAACCCTAAAGAAACCAGCTCACTCTGCAGACTTTTCCTGTGCTTGCTGTTGAAACAGTGCATAATGTCTCTTTGCACTGTGCAAGGCTTTGAAATCCACAGGATCAAAGCCATATGGAGACACTATGGATGTGCTGAGACAAATTTAAAGGCCTCCTGCAATTACAGCAAGAACAGTAAAGCCACATTTTGGTCTCCTCTTGCTGTTCCACCATGACATCTAGTGGCACCGTGCAGTTTTACTGATGAACTAGGATCTGGGTTTTTGTTTTAGTCCAGCTCTGCACTTGTCTCCTGAATAGCTTTTCCCCATCGGTCTGAGAGATGTTGTGTGTACCTTTGGAAAAGACTGTTTTGCCAGCTTATCCTATTGGATTTTTCTGAATTTAATAATATGGGATTGCTTAAAATGTCCACTGTTTGGCTTCCTAGGGTGTGTTGCCATGTTCCCATATTTCTGTGCCTGGTCCTTCTGTTTTAAAACTTTATTCCACAAATGCCGAAAACAGACAAGTAGGGCCAGAAAATGTGATCATTTCCTGAGGACACTTTGCAGAGAGGCTGGGTACTTTTACTGCTTTGTGGGTCATACAGTCCAAAATGCTGCGTGTATTGTATGAGTCTTGATTGGGTTGGAAANGGGAAGCTGCTCCCCTCTCCTGGCAGTTCCTGGCAGATTTGCCCAGATCTCCTCGTTAATCTGGGCTCCCAGTGGTGGCAGAGCTCTGGAACAGTTGGCTTTGATGGTCTCATCCTGCAGCCCATCCCCCAGGGTCTGGGCTCTCCTGTGTCAGGCAGGACCCTGGGGGGTCACTTTGTGCCAGGGCCAGGCACTCTGGTGTGTAATTACAGTGTCTGGGGGGGGTGCAGACTTCAAACCTGTGATGCTGGGAGAGATGTGAGCCTAAAGGGCTTGGTGGAGCCTCTGGAGGAGAAGTGGCCAAGAAGGAATGATGCTCTAGTCACATCATTGTTAGCTCAGCATGGAACAAGCTGGTGGTTGGAGTTTGTTTCCACAGATGCTTTGCATCTCCTTTAACCTGCTCTGCATCCCCATCTCCTCTGAAAGGAGAAGTCCTTTTAGACTCCCAGTCCCATGGTCAGGACCCCCCCTATGTGAGCTTTACCCCAGACCAAGAGCTCTGGGAACAATCAAGTGACTGGGGTTGAAGAGGGTTCATTTATGGTGTCTGAGTTCTTTGTCCCTCAGGGATAGGGACAAAGCTTTCTAAAATGCAGCATTTTTCTCCTGTGTTTTGCAGTGAACTTGCTGGACACGTCAACAATCCCAGGGGACTGGGGCTGGATGACTTATCCCTCCCATGGGGTAAGTATGGGGCAAGCTGTTGGCACATGGCAGAGCCCAATGGGATGGGTCATCCCCATGGGTCCCCAAGGGCAGGCTGGATGGACATCCCAGTGCAGATGGGGGCAAGGAAACCACAGCTGCTGGGAAAACGCCAGCCTGAAAGACTGCAAGTGGGATGTGGCTGGTTTGGAAACACTGTTTAACCCCCCATGTCCCCTGGTGGGTTGTCACCAGGTCCTGAGCTTTGAGAGAAACCAAGAGCTGGGTCATCTTGTGTGCACTCACTCTGAGAAGCATCTTACTCCTCGTTGCAGGAGGAGCAGACCCTGCAGATGGGTTCTTACTGAGAATGGGGGTGTAGCCTGGCCAGGAGAGGTGTGGGGGTGGTGCCCCCCCTGTGATCCTGACATCTCTGCAGGCTGCATCCTCTCTGCACACTCCTTTCCCTCGAATTTCCAGGTCCAGCTTTTCCTGCTGCAGCAGCTTTCTGGGAATTGTGGGTTTCAGGCAGCAGCAGTGACCTGGCTGGAGGGATTTTGCTCATTTAGTGAACAGAAACAATCCCATAAATACACACTGGACCAACTGCAAGGCACAGTGGGGTTTGCTGCATGTACAAAATGTGCAAAATTGGGGTGCCTACCTGGCTTCCCCTGCTGCGTCGATTTTCCGTATCCACTCTTTTTCATCCCCTCTCTGAATTAAATGCTTCTAATCTTTCCAATTCCACCTCCTACAGAAATCTACCCAGGCCCCTAATCATTTTCATTGATCTGTTGCTTGAGACTTTCAGTCCCTGCGCTGCTTGAGCAGGAGCCATCAGAACTGTGAATTAATAATAATCATAATAACAATGATCAGATTTATATCAGACATTATCATGCATGTAAATACATTAAACCAGTAACTCAGCTCTAATTTTAGCAGTTAGCTGTTGCAGTGATGACTATCCTGGAAATGTAATAGCTGCAGAGGCACAAGGTCAGAGGGGACCACAGAGCTAATGTGATGTGATCTCCTGCATAAATACAGGCCTTCAGACCTGTCACTTCACTCACATCTTAGAAAAGCCCAGCTTTTAGGAAAAAAAAAAATAAATCCATCCTTGACTACAGAATTGCTAGTGGTGGTAAATCCTCCAGGTTCTTCAGTGATGTTGTTAAGGGGTTGCTGTTAAGAGCCCATCACTACCTGGGGTTTGCCTGGCTTCAGTTCCCAGCCACCAGCCCCTCTTCTGCAGGAAGCCATGAGGTCCGTGTTGTCCTCTTCATGGTCTGTCCTCCCTGTCCTGTCACCCTGCTGCTTCCAGCCCAGCCCAGCCCTGCTGCCAAATCCTGGAGTCCAGATTGCACGTTCAGGGAATCAAGGATCAGAGTTTCCTCTGGCGTGGGTGCAAGGAAGATGCTTCTCAGCAGTTTCCAGTGACAGGATGGGGGGCAATGGGCACAAGCTGGAAGATGGGAAGTTCCGTTTAAACAAAGGAAAAACCTTTTTACTGTGGGGGTGACTCCCCGGGCCCAGGCTGCCCAGGGAGGGTGTGGAGTCCCCTTCTTGGAGAGATTCAAACCCTGCCTGGATGTGTTCTGTGTGATGTGCTCTAGGGGATGCTGATTTAGTGGAAGACTTGGACTGGATCATCTCTAGAGGTCCCTTCCAACTCTGATCATCCTGTGAAGCTGTGGGGGAGGATGTTCCTGGGGTGTTTTCCATTGCCCATTTCCCCTGCTCTGCCCTTCCCCACATCCTAAGCAATTCCTCCTCAAGGGCAGATCCCCCACTGCTCCAGACTGCCCAGGACCCTCCTTCTTCTGGATCCTCCATCACTCCAGCCCCTCGTGACCCATTGCCAATGTCAGACATGCAGATGGGGTCACCACATCACCACGGGGGCTTGGATGAAGATCATAGAATCATAGAATTGTCTGGGCTGGAAGGGACCTCAGAGATCATCAAGTCCAACCCTTGATCCACTCCCCCCGGGGTTCCCAGCCCATGGCACTGAGTGCCACATCCAGTCTCTTTTTCAATACCTCCAGGGACGGAGAATCCACCACTTCCCTGGGCAGCCCATTCCAATGCCTGATCACCCTCTCTGTAAAGAAATTCTTTCTAATATCCAACCTAAACCTCCCCTGGCACAACTTCAGCCCATGCCCTCTTGTCTTGCTGAGAGGTGCCTGGGAAAAGAGACCAACCCCCCCTGGCTCCAACCTCCTTTCAGGGAGTTGTAGAGAGTGATGAGGTCTCCCCTGAGCCTCCTCTTCTCCAGGCTGAACAGCCCCAGCTCCCTCAGCCTCTCCTCACAGGATCTGTGCTCCAGTCCCTTCACCAGCCTGGTTGCCCTCCTTTGGACCTGCTCCAGCACCTCAATCTCCTTCCTGACCTGAGGGGCCCAGAACTGGACACAGGACTCGAGGTGTGGCCTCACCAGGGCTAAGTACAGGGGCAGTATCACCTCCTTGGACCTGCTGGCCACGCTGTTCCTGATCCAGGCCAGGATGCCATTGGCCTTCTTGGCCATCTGGGCACACTGCTGGCTCATGTTCAGCTTCTTGTCAATCCAAACCCCCAGGTCCCTCTCTGTCTGGCTGCTCTCCAGCCACTCTGTGCCCAGCCTGGACCTCCCCATGGGGTTGTTGTGGCCAAAGTGCAGGACCCGGCACTCTCCAATCTATCCAGACTCTACCTGAGTCCTGGGGACACGTGGGCATCACTGGGCAGGACCTTGCACTCCTGAAGCAGACAAGGGATTGATCCTGCAGGTTTCTCACCAGATCTGGGACTTCCATATCTGGTTAAGGTGCAGCATCCCCTGTTGCACCTCTGCACATCCAGGGGGTGAGTCCTGGGTGCTGAGTTGTTAGGGCTCTGGGGTGTAATGGGTTCCTTGCTGACAGGGTGCTGGGGCTGGCTCATGGGGCCCTTCACCAGCAGCCCAGCAACTCCTGAACCCAAACCCATGTCTGAAGTCTCCACCTTACCAGTGATGTTTAGTAAGAATAGTTAATACTGGATGCCAAAAAGAGAAAAAGAAAAACAAAGACTTGTAATAACACCTGACTCCACCTAAAAGCACCTCTTGGACATGCTGCTGTGTCCTACAAGCCCTGGGTAAGTCATGAGCTAACACCATGCTTTGCTGATCTTCTGCTTTTGCTCAACTCATGGCCTTGCTCCCAAGCCACAGAGCTGTGTGACAGATCCCTGGGACACCTTCAAACAGGGATCCAGGTTTTCAATGGGACATTCTTGATGTTCTTTCCCATGTCTTTTTCCATCTGGATGTTTTAATGACTCTTCTGGACACTTGGCTGGACTGTGGTTCTTCCTTCCTGGGCTGTTGCATTTCATCATCCTCAAAGAGCATCTCCTCCTGCAGGTCCTGCAGCTCCATGGGCTTTTTCAGTAGTAAATTTGCACTTGGACCCAGTCACCACTGGAAAGGAGGGGGATAGGGTGGGCTTGTGTCTCAGAGACTCTGCTGTAGGACATTTGTGTCACTTCCATTGAGCAGATGCCTCCTGACCCCCTGAGGTGCCACATGTCCCAAAGGTTTGGTACCTTGGGTCCTCATGGCTTCAAGCTCTGCTCCATGATGGAGACTGAGTTTGCTGGTCCCCATCTCAGGAGCAATTCTGGTCCCCCTGGGGCTGTCCCACTGGTGCAGTGTGGAGCTGTTCCACTGGGAAGAAAGATTTTATTTGAGGTCCCTTATTTTTGGGGGCTGTTTCCTTAGGACAGATACTCCTGATGGAAAGTCAAGTGGCAGTGCCACCTCCTGAACTTTCCCGTGCTGCCCTGCTGGCTCTCTGCTTCCTGCTGGATGTGCTGCACTGCTGGATGTCTTGTTGTCAGGGTTTAACACTGGACTGGCAATTAAACTGAATAACAGCTGCTCTCTATTAATCCCTCTCCCCTCTCTGATAAAGAAAGGAGAGAGAATAAGGGAGAGAGACTGATGGGTTGGAAAGTAAACTACACAGCTTTAATGAAACAGGGATGATAAATAGGAAAAAACACTGAATATATACAAATATACAAATATACAGGAAAATTGATCCCACATT
Source organism: Florisuga fusca (assembly GCA_038090715.1). Lineage (NCBI taxonomy): Eukaryota > Metazoa > Chordata > Aves > Apodiformes > Trochilidae > Florisuga > Florisuga fusca. The sequence goes on from JAAWXA010000039.1 coordinate 5,939,239, forward strand.
CCTCCCCCTTTTCCCTCAATAACTCTCACATCCCCACCGAGGCTGCAGGGCAGCCCTGGGAAAGTCCAGGCTGGAATCCTGGGGTCAGGAGCAGTTGGGAGCTGGAGGCAGAACACACAGATTCAGGCTGGAATGGATCAGGAGCACAGGCAGAGGAAGGGATGGAATCCTCCCAGGATGCTGAAGCAAACAGGGACAGGGGAAGAAGGGGAAGTAGGAAGGGGTTTGACCCTCGTGATCCCTCAAATTTATCCTGAGTATGAGGTGTATGGGATGGAATACTCTGTTGGGTCAATTTTGGTCATTTATCTTGTCCATTCCCCCCCAAAGGAGGGCTGTGGTGTGACCTCTTTACTCCTTTTCTCTTTCCAGAGCACAAGATGTTCCTCAGAACCGAGCAGTGGTTTGGTTCTGCAGCCCATTCTCCAGCAGTAACTATAACCATGGAGTGGGATCAGTCCCAGAAGCTGCCACTGCCTGAGAAACTTGCTGTTCATTTCAGCAAGTGCAGCTACTGCTGAGAGACTGAGCTGAAAGCAAAAGCACCAGACAGAAAATCACCTCTATCCTGGCCCAAACCAGGTCCTGCCCTGTTCCTGCTGGCTCTCCCATCTGAGCTCTGGCTGGAGCTTGCTCTGGGTGCCAGGGGGTGCAGGACCCCCCTGCAGTGTCCCTGCTCTGCCCACAGACACCTCAGTCACACCATCCTCCTCCTAAGGGATGAGGATGCCAACCCTGGCTTCCCTCCTGAAGTCCTGCTTGGTTTTGCCTCACCCATATCTCCATTCCCCTGGGAGCCTGAGGCTCTGGGTGCCAGCAGGGACGTGAGTAACACTCAGCAGGTCAGAGCCCCAAATCCTCAGCCTGAAGAGCTTCAGAAGGGAACTCATGTCCCCTCAGCTCACTCCATGGTGCCCTCTGGCTTGCTCTTCCCATCTTTCTGGGGCTCTTGGGGATGTCAGAGGGAAGGCAGCAGGCTCAGAGGTTTCCTCCTCTGCTCTGGGAGGTGGCAGAGCTGCCTGCAGCAGCCCAAAGCCTCAGCACTGCAAAACTGGAGAGGTACCACTTGCCTGGTGAGAGGGTTTGAGAGAGCTGGGGTTATTCAGCCCTGAGAAGAGAAGATTCCAAGGAGACCTTATAGCAGCCTTGGAGTACATGAAGGGGCCCTACAGGAAAGCTGGGGAGGGTGGTGACAGGAGAAGGGCTGATGGTGTTAAACTGAACGAGGGTAGATTTGGGTTAGATATTAGGAAAAAATTCTTCCCCATGAGGGTAGTATGACACTGGGATAGGTTGCCCAGGGAGGTTGTTGATGCCCCATCCCTGGAACTGTTGAAGTTGGATGGAGCCTTGTGCAGCCTGGGCTGGTGGGAGGTGTCCCTGCCCGTGCAGGGGGAGTTGGTTGTTGCTAATCTTTAAGGTCCCTTCCAACCCAAATCATTCTATGATGTTTTCAAAGAGGTTACTTTTTCTCCCCCCTCTCTGGGTTTCTGTGGCCAGCAAGGCAGAGGAGCAGGGAGTGATGGGCATGGTGGGGGTCAGCAGCTCCACCGGCCCCGGGGGCTGCAGAGCCATCAGGGAGGCAAGCCTGGCCTGTTTTGACATTTCCTCTTTCCAGACAATTAACTGAGGGGTAATTGGCTGTAATTGCTGCTCAGGGCTTTAATTGTGTAAACCTCCCCCCCACCTCCACCCCAGAGCCACGTGCAGGATGTGGCAGGGTCAGGGAGCATCCCTGTCCCGGGGCTGCAGCTCCTCTCAATTATAACTTCAAAGGGTGCCCAGGAGCTTTGTAGGTCCTCCGTCTCCAGAACAATTCCCTGGGCATTGGAAATTAAACTCTTATCGGTGCTGTCAAAGAGGCTGCACCTTCCCCTTCTGTGCCTCTGGTTTCCCAGCTCTCCCCAGCAAAATGCCCCAGTGCCCCAGTGCCCTTCTGTCCCCTCTCCTTGCTGGGCACATGACCTGCTGGATCAGAGGGAGCCTGAGCAGCCCCTTTGCAAATTGCTTTTCTACTGACTAATTAAAACACTGATGAGATAAGTCAACATGTGATTAATAATTATTGTATCGTCTACTTTGATTTATGAAGTCAAACAGGAAATGATTTTGTTCAGACACGGGGTACCTAAGGAGCTCAAATGATGCCTTGCAAAAGCTAATTATGATGGGAGTACCCTGAGTGCTGGGGGAAGGCACCCGTGCTGCCCACACCAACACCTCCATCCCCCAGGGCTCAGGCTGCTGTCACCCCAGCAGTGGCATCTGTCACCCAGGCAGCTCTCCCAGTGCTCTGTGCTAGCCTTGCTGGTGGAAGCACCACAAAAGATTTTCAGGGAGGGTTTGTGCCTCCCCATTAATGCCTTTAAACTAAAAGATGGGAGATTTGGGTTAGAGCTTAGGAAGAAATTGTTTGGTGTGAGGGTGCTGAGCCCCTGGCCCAGGTTTCCCAGAGAAGCTGTGGCTGTCCCATCCCTGGCAGTGTTGAGGGTTGGATGGGGCTTGGAGCACCCTGGGCTGGTGGGAGGTGTCCTTGCCCATGGCAGGGGGGCACTGGGGGGGCTTTAAGGTCCCTGCAACCCAAACCATTCTCTCTTGATTCCAAGATCTCTGTCCCTCTGCTCCTGGTGACGTGTCCTGAGGCCCCTGGGCACAATTAACTCCGGGTGCTCTTCCCTCATCCTGCAGTAGCTCAGAAAGAAAATGGGCAAAAAGGCACCAGATTTGTTCAAACAGGCAGCTGAGAGCATGGACAACACAATCTGCCTCTGCAAGGGTCTCTCAGCAGTGGCTGCACATCAGGGCTGGGGATTTCATGCTGCTGTAAATGCCCCAGGACTGAACCCTTTGCAGAGTAAACCCAACCCAGCAAGGGGCTTTTTTTTTTCCTGCCTGGCTCTGGTCCTGTGACCAGCAGCCAGATCATGGCTTGGATGAACAAACCCCTTTGACATGCCAGCTCTGTTGCAGAGATCTTTGCCCCAAGCCCACCCTTGAAAAATCTTGTTCCCAGCCCGAGCTGGGCTTCCTCCTTGCCATTGGGTCTGTCTGGGTCACATCTTTCTCCTTGAAGCAACAAAAGCAACTGGGGCTTTCCTACCTTCCCAGGCCATTGATACCCTTGTGCTATTTATTGGGTTTTTCTTCCAGCCTGGAGCCTCTGCAGGGATACAGGGCAAGCTGCAGTGAAACTCATTTTCTTGGAAGAAAAAAAAAAAAGAGTGCCTAGGAACAAAACGTTGGAAAATAAAGATTTAGACTAGTAATTGAGATAAAAGCTCATCTCCCAGTGCTTGTTCAGTAAGTGCTGGGTTGTTGCTAATTCCCCAGATGCTGGTCACTACCAGGAGTTAATCAGAAGACCAGGGCAGTTAACTACCTGCCAAATCCCTCCTTAGCCACAGCAGTGACTGCTTTCAGGGGGATTATCCCCATTAACACCTCCCTTCTAATGATTCAGTGCTGCAATAACCTCCTTCTCTTTTCTTTTTTCTCTCTCAATGACAGTGGTGCAACGGACCCAGGGAAGGAGCAGTAACTCAGGGTTTGCTCCTGGGAGGAAGGAAAGAGCTGGATGTCCCAGCAGTGCTAGGCAGACACAGCAGCTCTGTCCCAGGGCTGGGGAATCTTCTTCCTTTGGCTCTCTCCATGGCCACTGGGAAGGTGGGGGGAAGCTGAGCTGCTGCTCCAGTGGGATGTGGCCTCCCCTTGGGTGTTCATCCCTTCTGCTCCCATTCTTCCTCCTCCTCCTCCTCCCCATTCTTCTATGCTGCACAGGCCCTGGGAGACTTCTAAGACCTTGCTCAGCCGCCCAGATATCTGGTGTTTGCATCTTTTCCTTTCATAATCTGGCAATTTTTAATTTATTTTTTTTTTTTTGATATAACCAGCGTTGACTTTAATTTCCACTCTTAGGCAAACCCCTGCACAGCGATGCAATCGTCCCCCTGTGTCCCCCCAGGGTCTGCACTCCCCACGTTCATCATGATGTCCTCATTTCCCTTGCACTGGGGGATCTTATCACTGTGCTGGGGGCTGGGATGAGCTTTTTTGAATAAAAGCCACTTCCAACCCTCTGTGAGCATGGGCAGTGCCAGGGGGCTGGGCCATGCCCCCTGCCTGAGCTCCTTAACCCACAGTTCAAAGCTGCTGATGGGCAGAGGCTTCTCCCTGCCCAGAGGAGCTCGTAATTAGGGTGAAACAGGAAAACTTCTCCAAGTTGTGGGGATTCCTGAAGTGGGTCCCTCCATCCAGAATGTCTGGCAGGTCCTGGAGCCTGGCAGAGCTCATTGGAACTGGGCAGATTCTGGGAAGGTGAACCTGTGGCATCAGAGCCACCAGTCCAGGTGGCCCAGCTTCCCCCCACACCTTCCCACCAGTGGCAGAGCACTTGTCCTATGGGCCAGTGGCTGTCACCATGTCACCATGGTGCTGTGTGTGACCCAGGGAAAGAGCTGACAGTCCAACCACTGAAAAAAAAAAAGAAAAAAAAAAAAGAAAAAAAAAGGTTTGAAAAAGCAATATCTGCCATTGTTCTCCCCTGTGGTTGATGTTGACCATCCCTTGGAGAGGGACACTGAGGTGAGGACACTGCCTGATGGGGCAATGCTACAGGCTGTGGGGTCACCAGGGTCACAGGCACCATCTGCTCTGCCAGGTTCAGGAGAGAAGGAAATGTTTGGAGACCCCTGGCCTACCCGGAGGCCAGAGTGCAGACAATAACCTCACATTTCCCCCTTGGGACACTCCTGGAGAGCCCCAGGTCTGACAGGCTTTGCAGAGGGGACCTGGGTGTGCATGGCAGGGAGCATCCCTGCTGCAACCCCAGCTCTGCCATCCCCTCTCTGTCCCCTCTCTGTCACAGCTCTGTCTCCATGCCCCTGGGGAACTCAGCAGGGGAAAGTTAGGAGGCAGCTGCTGTGTCCCTTGTGCTCCATTCCCTGCCAGTGACCTCCTCCTCCTCCCGAGCAGCCTCATGGCATCAAAAGCAGCACAGACAGAAGTCAAGGGAAGTGATTCTCCCCCCCTACTCTGCTCCTCTGAGACCCCACGTGGAGCTCTGTCTCCAGTTCTGGAGTCCCTGACACAGGATGGACATGGAGCTCCCTGAACGTGGCCAGAGGAGAGACTCAAATGATCTGGGGGCTGCAGCACCTGCCCTGTGAAGCCAGGCTGAGCGAGGTGGGGATGAGAAACCTCTTCCTCCCATGGCAGTATCCGAGCTTCCATACCCTTTGTCACCACCTTCCCCTCTAAGGACCTTTTGTTGAAGTCTGCAGCTGGAGCTGCTGCCTTTCCCAGGTCACTGCAAGCTTCTGAGGAGTGAGAAGCAGTTTTCTAAGATGCTGGGGGAGTTTAGAAGATGTAGATGGTCACAACAACTCCTCTGATCACCCCGATCAGGAGGCACACCACCATCTGCTCCCCAGGAGCTGCAGGTCCAGGTTAAGTGAGGAAGGGTTTCCCTGCCTCAGGGAGCAGCCTGGATTACAGGATCCCTGAGAACCTCTCTGCAGTTTCTCTCACACTGTGGAGCTGGGATGCCCTCCCCCAGCTCTGTCCCATACCACAGGCCTGGCAGCCCCATAGCCAGGCAGTGGGGTGCCTGTCCCAGCAGATCCATGTCCCTGCCAGCTCCCACAGTCACCAGGCTGAGGTCTCCAGGGTCCCTCTTGCCAGGCTGATGTTGGGTTTGTGTCTGTAATGAACCACGGGTCACCCCTCACATGAGAAAACACCCAGTCAGAGCACGCCCAGAGGTTTATTTTCAGGTCCTTGCAATGGTGCTCTACAGATTTGTGTCCCTGCTCTGTGCAGCACTGCTGGAGCTTTGCACGGCTGCCCCAGGGCACACACTGCCAGGGGGGGGGCTGCTCAGGAAAGGTGCAGACAGGGGATGTTGAGGCTGAGGGGAGATGGTTTGGTGGGCAGAGCATCCATCCCCGGGGGTACCATCCCCAGAGCATCCATCCCCAGAGGATCCATCCCCAGAGCATCCATCCCCAGAGGATCCATCCCCAGCTTCTGGGGCTGCCCTTGACAAGGGGAACTCAGGCATGGTGATGGGACTCAGACATCTTCAAAGCCTGTTGCTAAGTTCAAGAAAAAGTCAAAAGGTTTGAAGTCCTCCTCTGCTCCTCTTCCTTCTCCTCCCTCTCTTGTAAGAAGAATTCAGGGATCCCAGACACATCCGTGGGGAATGAGATTGAGGTGCCTGGTCTGGACAGGGATGTGAGCTGAAGAGGTAAAGGGAAAACCCCAGAGAAGGGAAGGTCTGTGGATCCTGATGAGGAGTTGGTGGAATTGGAGAGGGTGGAGAAGTGTCTCTTAACTACTAAATTCAACTTCTCCCTCAGCTATGGACCTCGTTTGTATCCAAAACCTCATTACTTCTCACTTCCCATTAGTCCAAACCACTTGTCCTCCCTTGGATGCCACAAATGGTGCTGATAAAGTCACCCAGGCCACCCCTCCAGTGCAGTCCTGTTTGTAGCACCCTGTCTCTGCCCAGCAAATCATCCCTGAGCTCTCCTCTCATCTGGGCTGAGCATGGATGAACCATGCTGACCCCACTGCCCTGGGAAGAAGGGGGCTCTGAGTCCTGTGGTCCCCTGTTACTTGATGGAAATCCTTTGTTTGCTCCATGCTCCCCCTTCACCCCTTGCTCTGCACCCCAAAAATCATCCTCCAGCTGGAAACTGTTTGCCTGGAGGTTGCATGAGCCAGAAGAGACCCAGCTGAGCACCACACTGGTGCCTTCCTGCTGCTGCAAATAGGAGGCTGAACACAAAGAAAAGGGATTTGCAGACATGGCCTGAAGGGTTGGGAGCCCTCCCAAACACCAGATCAGTCCTGCCTGCAAACTGGGGTGCACCTCACTCAACACTGCATCAAGGTGAGGGTCACTGCCCCAGATGAGGGCTTGGTAAAGTCACAGGATCATTTTGGCTGGAAAAAACCTTCCAGATCACCGAGTCCAATCATTAACCCAACTCCACCGTGTCTGCTCACACTCATTTTCCTTGGCATATGGCAACAGGAATTTCTCATCCACCCGTGGCTGAGGAGCAGAGGGATTTCTCCCTGGGGTGGATAATGGGACAGATTCCTCCATGTCCCGTGCTCACCCCACACCTGGAGTGACCTCTCCTCTCTCTGTCCCACAGTGGGATTCCATCAATGAAATGGATGAGTTCTTCAGCCCCATCCACACCTACCAGGTCTGTAATGTCATGACCCCCAACCAGAACAACTGGCTCAGGACCAGCTGGGTCCAACGGGACGGAGCCCGCAGGGTCTACGCTGAGATCAAATTCACCCTGAGGGACTGCAACAGCATGCCAGGGGTGCTGGGAACCTGCAAGGAGACTTTCAACCTCTACTACCTGGAATCTGACCGGGACCTGGGCACCAGCACCCGGGAGAGCCAGTTCCTGAAGATTGACACCATTGCAGCTGATGAGAGCTTCACCAACGTGGACCTGGGGGTGAGGAGGCTGAAGCTGAACACCGAGGTGAGGGGCGTGGGGCCCTTGAGCAAGAGGGGTTTTTATTTGGCCTTCCAGGACATAGGTGCTTGCATTGCCATCGTCTCGGTGCGGGTGTACTACAAGAAGTGCCCGGCCATGGTGAGGAATTTGGCCTCTTTCTCCGAAGCTGTGACTGGGGCGGATTCATCCTCCCTGGTGGAAGTGAGAGGGGAGTGCGTGGGCCATTCGGAAGAGAGGGACACCCCAAAAATGTACTGCAGTGCTGAGGGAGAGTGGCTGGTGCCCATCGGGAAGTGTGTCTGCAGTGCTGGCTACGAGGAGCAGCAGGATTCCTGCACGGGTGAGTCCCTGCTGGGAAAATAAAGATGCAGTGACTGCAAGGGGGGGATGATTGCAAGGGGCTCTTTAGGGAAGGGCTGAGGACAGAAGTCTGCTTCCAAAATCACAGACATCTGGCCTCTGTGGAGGTCAAGGGCTGCCTAAGCCTTTATGCTTCCAAAGGGCATGGTGGGTGCCACCAACAAGTTCCTTGGGAGCTCCTGTGAGTCTGGCCCTGGAAGGCCCCGGTGCCATGACTTTGGGATGACTTTGGGCTTTGCCACAGGGGCTGGCATCAGGACAGGGGTTGTCCTGGCTCCACCTTTACCAGCTGTGGAGAGCACAGCCCAGAGCTCCCAGCCCTGAGCACCTCTGCTGGGTGCTGAGATCTCTGCTGATGCTCTCCAGAAAAGCTGAGCTTGGCTTCTCCAGAACACCTTGCCACCAGTTTCCCTTTTTGCAGGGGGTTTGAAAGGGAAGAAGCAAAAAGTAAACCACTTTGTCTGAAACAAGGTCATTATGTCCATCCCTCAGCCCTCCCGGGGCTGCAGAGCTGATGTCCCAGGTGTGAGGAGCCTTCCCGGGGCCCTCTGTGCCACTGGGCAGACTTCAGGCTCTGCCATCTGTACAAACTGTGATAAGGATGGGAGGTGACCAGCAGCAGCTGTGCAGCAGGCAGAGGGATGTGTGTGTACAGAGCAGAGCACCCCAGGGGGAACCCTCCATACAGATTTGTTTGCTCTGAGTTTCTTTACAGGACGTGGTGAGGGGAGCAGCACAAATAAGAGTGGGGGATTTTTGTTTGAGTTTCTTGGAAATGTCAAGTGGAGAATTTACCACAAGGTTAGGATGTCCAGCACTGGACTGGGGTGGATCCAGGTGCCACTGAGACCCAAACCAACCCTGAGCAGTCCCCAGCTCTGCAGAGGAGGAAGGGCAGTCAGAATAAATGCTTCTGCCTGAAACTCCTCCTGCCTGCAACCATTAATTTGAAAGTCATCCTGGGATAAATCTGATGATTCAGAAAGGGTCTGAATGGGGTCACGCATGGGGCCAGGCACAGGTGGCCATGGGAGGGGGCAGTGGAATGTGCTGCTCAACACGAGGGTCCCAGCCCCAGAGCTGCAAGGAACTGTGAGGTGGGGGTTGGGTTCAGAAGATCCAAACACACTTCCCTGGATTCCTCTCCTGCAGTCCTGGACACCAAACTGCCCCAGGAGATGACCACCTCAAAGCCTGGAGGCAGAGAGGAGCCCTTGGGGGCCATGTTGTGCTCAGGCCACCCCATTTTCCTGGGTTTCCATAGACATGGATGTCTCTCTTCTGGGAACAGAGATGTGGGAGAGAATCATAGACCCATGGAATGGGTTGGGTTGGAAGGGACCATAAATCCCATCCAGTGCCCCCCTGCCATGGGCAGGGACACCTCCCACCAGCCCAGGCTGCTCCAAGCCCCATCCAACCTTCAACACTGCCAGGGATGGGGCAGCCACAGCTTCTCTGGGAAACCTGGGCCAGGGGCTCAGCACCCTCACACCAAACAATTTTTTCCCCATCTCCACCCTCAATCTCCCCTCTCCCAGGTCAAAGCCATTCCCCCTCATCCCATCCCTCCAGGCCCTTGTCCCCAGTCCCTCCCCAGCTTTCCTGGAGCCCCTTCAGGCACTGGAAGGTGCTCTAAGGTCTCCCCGTTGCAGCCTTCTCTTCTCCAGCCTGAACACCCCCAACTCTCTCCCCCTGGCTCCAGAGCAGAGCTGCTCCAGCCCTCCCAGCAGCTCCAGGGCCTCCTCTGGACTAGCTCCAACACCTCCCTGTCCTTCTGCTGATGGGGACCCCAGAACTGGACCCAGCACTGCAGGGGATCTGCCAGAGTGGAGCAGAGGGGGACAATCCCCTCCCTGTCCCTGCTGCTCCCACTGCTGGGGTGCAGGACAGGACATGGGGGGTTTCTGGGCTGCCAGCACATAAACTGTGAGCTCCTTTTCTGCCCTCCTTCTCCTTCCTGGTGGGATAGTCCCCACCCATACTGTAGCAGAGGAGGAAGCCTGGTCCAGCCTGCCTCTCGGGATTGGAACAATACAGGCAGAAAGTGTCCCTTCCACAGGCAGACAGGCTCAGAGCTGTGCTGCTCAGCTCTCAAGTGAAGCTCTCCAGGGCTTATGGTGTCAGAAACAGGGACTGAAATGTCACTGGACTTTTTCTGACCTCTGAGTCTCCTGCCTTCCCTGTCCCCTATGTCCTCAGCAGCTCCTAGCACTGGGTTTGACAGCCCAGGATCAAGCAGGGATGGGCAGCATCCATCAAGCCCCTTCCCAGCATCTCCTCGGGTGGGTGTGGGGCTGGGGTAGGGGTGTTTCCACACGAAAGCAAAGGGATGCAAATCTCTGAGCTAAACTTCTTGTGCTTGACTGGGGAAGGGTTCCTTTTTCAGGGTGAGAAGTGCCTTTCTGGAATGATTTATAACCCTGGTGGCTCTGTCGGAGCTGGAAATTAGCTGGTTTAATTGTCAAGCAGACAAAAGCAGGATTCCAGGGCCTGTCGCCCCAGCAATTTTTCATTCTCCATCACAGGGATAAGATGATATAAATCACTTCTTGTGGCCCTAATAATCTTTCTATAAATATCAGGGAAATTAATTTTTTTTTTTTGCTCGGGGGGGAAAAAAATTAGAGAGAAGATACTTTGCTTCTATGTCACTGTTTAAAATGTGATTCCAAATTAATTTCCTTTTGCCTTTCACAGACGGACACTTTATTTGTCAAAGCTAAAGATATTTGAACAGTGGAGGTTTCTCCCCCTCCTCTCTAATGTTCATTTTTCTAAGGACCTGCCAGAGTGATGGAAGAGAGTTCAGGAACCCAGATCATGGCCAGAGCTATTCCCAGCCCTTTGGAGGAGGATGAGGAAGGCTGTTCCACAGAGCTGGGAGGGATGGGGTGAGGTGGGACATGGAGGATGAGTAGAAACCTGGTGAACTTCTCTGCCTCTGGTCCCCTCTACCCTCAGCCATCCCCTTGGGTGCCACCTTGTTTGGGCAGGAGGGTGGTGGTGGGATCTCTGATGGTTTGCACTCACCTGGGTGAGATCCACACATTTCATCTTGTTGGGGTGTTGTGGTGGTGGTGAAATCCACACATTTCACTTTGTTGAGGTGCCCTGGTGAAGGGTGTTTTCCATGGGACTGGAGGACCAGCTCCCAGCCCAGGAGCCCCAGGGTCAGGACCCAGCCTTGCACCAGATGTGTCACAGCCTTGCAGCACAAAAGACATTTATCTGTCCCTTTCACCTCTGCTCATGCATCTCCCTGCTTCATCTTCAGGGGCCTGGGATCCCCTTTTCCAGCTGTGCCTCCCAGAGCAGAAACCAGGTTTGCCCATCAATTGTCACCGCTGCTGGTGGCATCCTGGGCTCTGCCAGCTCCCCAAATTCCCACATTCTAGTGCCCTGGCATCTTCTGCCACAGCCACCCCAAGGATGGAACCCTTCAAGGTCTCCCAAGCCCGGCAGCACAGCCCTGCTGCCCCACTTGCTTTTCTCCCCTGGTTTCAAGGCTCTGAAGGATTTTGCTTCCTTCAACCCCTCTCATCCCCAGCCAGCCTCGACTCTGCTGCTCTTTCCTCCTCAAAACCCAGCAGCCCAGAGCACAAGATGTTTGTGTCTCTCACCCAGCTCCCTGAACAGCAGAAGAGGCACCAACCTCAGTGAAAAGTGTCACCCAGCCACCTATCAGGGGACAGTCACCATCATTCACCTTATTTCTCTGCTGCTGTGCAGGACAGGCAGAGCCAGTCAGTAAGGCTGAGGCACTCAGAGACATGAGAAAGGGGAAGACCTGGACCCAGGGCTGCTACTGTGGGGAGGGAAGAACCTCACCAGGTGCCTCCTCCTCCTCCAGCCCTGAGCATCTGTCCCAGAACCTGCGGGTGGAGGGGAGGGTGGGGGGTGGGAGGATGGAGGGAGGGAGGGATGGATTGGCGGATGGATGGGAGNGGAGCATCTCACAGACCTGTGCTGGGAGTCCCCCAGCACCCTGGTGTGATCCCCCAGCCACCCCTGGGGTGGAAGGATGGAGGGAGGGAGGGATGGATTGGCGATGGATGGGAGGACGGGTGGATGGGTTGGGTGGATGGACTGGATGGATGGATGGGTGGATGAGTGGATGGGTGGATGAAGAGGTGTGCAAGGAGGTTTTTGCCAGTGGCTTTCACTCCCCCTCTCCTATCAGCCTTGCCCAAGCTCTCTTTGGGGAGGGCTGCAGGGCTTCAGACCCACCAAGGCTTTGGGGCCACAGCCTTTGCATCGGGGTCGTCCTTTTGGAGCAGTTCTGAATTATTTCTTGGGCTGTGCCTGTCACCAGTTGTCCACAAGCAAAACTGGAAGCTGGGCTAAAACTTGTGCAGCTGATCATGAGCTGTACCTGCCCAGAGAGTTAGTTTAGACCACTTGCAGCAATGCCATGGCTATGGATCACAAACCCATCCATCCACCAACCATAGAGACCTCCATGAGCACAGAATCTCACAGGAAGATTTCTTCTTTAACAAACAAATGGGAAAAACAAGGGTGAAACAGAAGGCAGAGGCCTCTGTCCCTGCTGTCAGAGTGGGTGGATGGGTCTTTGGCAGAACTGCAGTTCCCAGAGAGCATCTCTGCAGTGTCTCCATGGCTTTCAGGAGTGGAGCTGGCAGTTAAAAGCCATTTTAGTCAGAAGTTTGGGAGCAGGAATTTTAGCCTCCGGGTGTCCTGCTCCCTCTGGCTGCTTCCTCCCTGCCGTGCTCCAGGGCTTCAGCTTGGCTCTTGCCTTCGGCTGGAAAACAGGGATGAGGGAGCAGGAGTTCAGCAATTGCTGAAGGGGGGGGATTGCAGCCTGCCAGGGCTGAGTGAGAACAGCTCCAAAACAGGGGTCTGGTGTGGGGGGGCTGGAAGAGATTTTGGCCCTGAGGTAGAATTGACTCAGCTCTGCTTAAGCTGCAAAGATGATCTGTGTGCTCTGGAGGAGGAGAAGAGACAGAGGCTGTCACTGCAGGGACCCCTTCAGCCCCTTCCCAGGCTGAGGAAGAGGTGGGGACAGGAGGAGGACTGCTCCCCATGGGAATGCCTCTGCTGCTGGGCTCTCTCATGCCTCTTGTGGCACACAGATGGGGGAAATGGATGGAGAGAGGCTGGTTAGCAATCTGGAAGCCAGTTAATTTTTTCCAGTTGGTGGGCTTCGTGCTGATGAACCAATCAGGAAATTTAATGTACCTTAAACCTTCCTTGTGGGCAACTTTAATTGAGCAATTAAAACACCACAGCACTGCTAATAATACCCAGCTTGGTAATTATGTGCTTGTGAACATAGTTTTGTATCCATGGGCCTTTATGGAGAGAGGCAGTGGGGATGGACAAGGGGCAAGGCAGGAGCAGAGCTGTGGGAGAGGTGGGAAAATCCCAGCCAGCTGCACCCCTGCACCCTCCTGGGGGGCACAGAGGGGCAGAGGAAGCCCTAGGAACACCAGGGGATAAAATCACACCAGTGAAACCAAGGTCAGAGGAAGATGGATCAAAGACATGGCCTCCTGCTCTGCTGGGCTGGGCAGGGAGCTGTGGCCACAGCAGCAAACTTCTGCTGTTGTGTGAAGAGATGTGGTCCAGATGATGATGTTGGAAGAGGAAAAAAAGGGGGAGCCAAGTCACCTGCTCTCCTTGGGCTTGGGTGCAAGGGGATGGATCCCTCTGCACAGTGCACTGCAGGTGGGGATGCTGCTTGCTTCTGGGGGACACAGCCTGGACTCCTTTCCTTCAGTGCAGAATCAGGGAATCATGGAATGGTTTGAGTTGGAGGGACCATAAAGCCCCCCCAGTGCCCCCCGTGCCATGGGCAGGGACACCTCCCACCAGCCCAGGGTGCTCCAAGCCCCATCCAACCTTCAACACTGCCAGGGATGGGGCAGCCACAGCTTCTCTGGGAAACCTGGGCCAGGGGCTCAGCACCCTCACACCAAACAATTTCTGCCCCATCTCCAACCTCAATCTCCCCTCTCCCAGGTCAAAGCCATTCCCCCTCATCCCATCCCTCCAGGCCCTTGTCCCCAGTCCCTCCCCAGCTTTCCTGGAGCCCCTTCAGGCACTGGAAGGTGCTCTAAGGTCTCCCCATTGCAGCCTTCTCTTCTCCAGGCTGAACACCCCCAACTCTCTCAGCCTGGCTCCAGAGCTGCTCCAGCCCTCCCAGCAGCTTCATGGCTTTTCTCACCCCTCCTGGCAGGTTACCTCCTGTGCCCAGAGCTGGGCTGCAGCCGTGTCCTGGGTGCCCACCCAGGGGGATTCTTCTCTGAGAGTGCCAAAAGAACCCTTTCAAGGGCAGGAGCAGTGATAGTTTTGAAGGATACAAAACAAGAGTTACACAAATGTCCTTTCCGTGATGCCATGCAAGAAAATCAAAGAAACTCAGTGATTCACAAGAGTGGTTTTGTGGTTTTGCAAATCAGTCATCTGCTTTGTGAAACAGAGGCAGGGCCAGCTGGTAAGGTGATCATCTTCTGTTTGCCTCGTGCAAAGCCATGAATTCTGAAAAAAAAACCCCAAAACCAGTCTGGTTTTGTTCAGGATCCAGGTTTTCAGATGATTCAGGACTTCAGATGAGAACAGACTGCACAGAGGATGTGACAGAGACACAAATTGCTTGCAAGGTTTGGGTTGGACATCAGGAAAAAACTTCTTCCCAGGGAAAATTATCCAGCCCTGGGATGGGAGGCAGCAGGATCTTGTTCCCTGGGGATCTCTAATCCAAACACAGTCATGACCATCCTGGTGTAGTTTTGGACATGATCCCAGCAGCACCAGGAGACTGGTTCAAGCTGAAGTCGTGCTGTGAGATCCTTGGACTTCCAGCCCCAGAGCTTGTTGATGATTTTTCTGTTTGCATCCAGGTCTGCTGGGCTGTGTGTGGATGGATGTGCTTGGATCATGGATCCTGGTGAGCATGCTGGAGACACCAGGCTGCAGGATGAAGTCATCTTGGTATCTCCAGCACCTTCACTCCCTCTAAAACTCAAGCAAGTGGCCAGCTGGACTTACTTGGAAAACAGAACATCCCACCCCCACCCCAGCCCAAATACCTAAAAACTTTTTTTTTTCTTTTTTCTTTTTTGTGTGTGGTTAGGAGGACATGAGAAGGACAGATGACTGCAGAATTGCCCTTTCCCAACAAACAGAACACTCTGATCTTGCCCCTTGCTGAATATTTTATTGTTGGCTACTTTTCCTGTGAGTTTCCTGAGTGTGGCCACTGACAGCAATGAAGGGTGAGAATGATGCTAGGCTGGAGCTCAGGGGATGAAACTAATTTCATTTGTCCTTGGCAGGCTGCTGGAGTCCTTTTAAGAAATGCCAAAGGGCAGCTGGACCTGAGTTCTGGGGTTGGACTCAATGATTTCCAGAGACCAACTCCCACCATTCTGTGATTGAACTGGAAGGTTTGAGACCTTCACCACTTATGGAACAGGATGTTGGGGTTTTTTGTGTTTGTTTGGTTGAATTCTCCCCCAGAAATTGGCCAGGTTCAGGTCATGAACACAGATTATTGCTCTGGATTAGCAGTAGGCAGGTGCCTGGGAAGCTGTTGGGGAATTTAGATAAAGTCTGCAGGGAAGAGCTGGTGTTCTGACCAGCATTTACCCCAGTGCTGGAGCTGAGGACCTTAAATCTGCTACCAGCATCCTCAGAGGTTTGGTGTGCTTGCCTGGCATGGGGAACATGCTCCTTGTTCCCACAGAACCATGCCAAAAATTTGTTCTGTCCTTGGCGTGAAATCCAGATCCCACCCATGGCACCATGTGATGACTTTTTTCTCCTTCCTGAAAACAAGCTGCTGCCTCTGATACTTCCCAGCAAAAGGGAAAGGGATCCAAAAGTTGATGGTGCTCAGCTGTGCCTGGGGAAGGGCTGTGCTGGGTGCTGGGGTGCTGAGCACCCTCATGGTAGAGCTCAGCCCCTCTGTGTCCATCCCTACCTGGGGGTGGTGAGAGGGGTCACAGCCCCCCCCAAAGCTGTGTGCGGGTTCCCTCAGGGGCTGGGATCACATTCTTGGGTTTTTTTGATGTTCTTCCCTTCTTGATGCCCCTTTGTTCCCCAGAGCCTTGCAGCAGGGTTGCCCCAGCACTCTCACCTGCAGGGGTGGTTCCCATTCAGCCCTGCTCCTCCCTCCTCAGCCTCTTCTGAGGTTGGTTTTGGTCTGGTGAAAACTTGGGGTTGAGGGGTTCAGCAGCCTTAGATAATTCTTGTCTAAAACCCTCTGACAAGACTGAGCTTTGGAAACAGATTTTTTTTTGTTTAATTCTGGCATTAGCATGCCTGTTACCATCCAGCTCCTGCCAGCTTTCCCCAGACGAGCTTTGGGGCCAGGCTGAACCATCCCCAGTGTCACCTCCACTGCTCTTCTGCAGAGGATCTCAGCACCCAGCAAGCCTGCCTTCCTTCCTTCCTTCCTTCCTTCCTTCCTTCCTTCCTTCCTTCCTTCCTTCCTTCCTTCCTTCCTTCCTTCCTTCCNTCCCTTCCTTCCCTTCCTTCCCTTCCTTCCCTTCCTTCCCTTCCTTCCCTTCCTAGAAAAAAGTACATGGTGAAGAATTAGACCCCAGTTGAAAACAAGAAGAAAATTTTTCCCCCTGAGGACAGTCAGACCTTGGAATGGTCTCCTGGGGAAGGGGTGGATTCCCTCACTTTGGAAAGTTTTCAGTCTCAGCTCGGGGGGGTGGTTATCTCATAAACAATGATATGAGAAGGTTTGGACCTGATGATCCTTGGGGTCCCTTCCCAGCTGGCATTCTGGGATTCTACAATTCCATGAAGAAGAGCAGAGCAGCCTCAGGGACGCTTCCAAGGGCTCTGATGTCCAGGAAAGACCAGACACAAGAGTGTCCAGTGACAGGAGAAGGGGAAATGGATTTAAACTGAGGGAGAAGAGGTTCAGACTGGATCTTAGGAAGAAGTTGTTCAGCAGGAGGGTGCTGAGACTCTGGAACAGATTGCCCAGAGAAGCTGTGGCTGCCCCCTCCCTGGAGGTGTTCAAGGCCAGGTTGGATGAGGCTTGGAGCAAGCTGGGCTGGATGAGAGGTGTCCCTGCCCATGGCAGGAGCTTGGAGGAGATGAGCTCTGAGCTCCCTTCCCACCTCACCCATTCTAGGATGCTATGAAATGGCATTAACAGGTGTCAGGGGATACTGGAAAATCTGGATCTTTTTCTCATACATCGTTGAACCTAAAATCCTAGTGCAAAGGACAGATGTGTACAGTACAATTTTAAAAGTAAAAAAAAAAAACCAATTATTAGGGTTTAGCATTTACATTCATTCTGTGATGGTCTGGGGACCACGAGTTTACCTGGAAGAGCTCCCAAACCCCCTCCAGACCACTGACCAACACTGGGACAGAGCCTGGGCTGAGCTGGGACTGCAGGAAAAGGGGAGCAGAGCCTCCCCAGAACACCAGGTGTGGGGAAATGGGGCCAATATCTCCTTTGAAGACACCATGTGAATACCATGCTTCTGTTTCTGGGTCATGTTGGAGCTGGGATTGGAGGCATCACACCGTAAATGGATTGAAAAGAACCAGAATCATGGAATCACGGGATGGTTTGGGTTGGAAGGGAGGACACCAAGAGCTGGACACACAGATAGCTGGACCACAAAGAGGCAGGACCTGAGATCCTCATATATAGGGTAGGGGCAGCAACCACATCAAATAAAAATAAATTTATAAAAAAAATAAATTTCCACCATCTCTGGGGATCCTGGGAGGGCACTTCTGGAAGGTGGTAGTGAAGACAGCAGGAAAAAGGGTCAGCATCTCCCTCCTGGGTGGCTTCAGGTTTCAGAGGTTCCAGCTGTGGAACACAGGAGATTTTAGACCTGGTGCAATTGATGGAATTTTTCTCAGTGGCCACTTCTCTGCTTCTCTGGGAGGTCCTGGTCCTCCCTGTCTCAATGAGAGACCTCAGTCCAGAGCAGGACATCATCCTGTATTACAGGGATTTCAGATCTTGTGGAGGTTCCAGCCTGGTGCCTTGCCTCCCATGCCTGTGCAAGGCATTGCACGTGTGTCCCATGTGTCCTTCTTCCACCTGAAGCACTCCCAGAGTCAGGGTTTGGTTCCCTGCCTGCCCCAGCCCTGCTTGCTCTCCAAACCTCCTCGTGTGCTCACTGCTGTCCAGGTGGCTCCCAGCAGCTCTGCCCAGGTGCACAAATTCACCTGTAATTCGTCATTTAGAATAATTTTCCCCCTGAGTGCACCTAAAATACTTGTGGATCATTGGTAGAGGTAATTAACAGGGTTGTTTGGTTTTGCTTTATTTTTACAGCATCAGACACTAAGTGGTTACATTTGCTCGGTGCAAATCCTGCTTGCCAGACACAGAACCCATTTCTCTGCCCTTAATTAAATACTGGGGGGGGGGAAACCACTCCATTGCCTCTGGATCCAAGAGTCCTTGCTCGCTGGTTCCTGGCTGGTTTGTAGGTGTGAAGGGGGTTCAGAGAGGTTGCAGGGGGTCAGTCCTGGCACACACACTGCCCCACAGAGGCCATGGGGCTGGCACCTTGCTTGGTTCCTGAAGGCCGTGTCTTCATCCCACATGGAAAAACTTTCTTTCTTAGAGATTTAGAGTTTTGTCTGTTAGTTTTCTGGTTGGTTGGTTTGTTTGGGTTTTTTTTTCCTTGGCTGGCTGCCTCCCAGATTTGTCCCCACCTGAGGATGGGGTGTGACAACACTTGTCACAGCCTTGCACCCCAAACCAAGGGGCTGCAGCCCAGAGGGTGATGCAGCATCAGGCAGAGGCTCCCTGGCTCTCAGTCTGTGCCATCAGGACCACCCAGCACCTGAACCTGGGAAATGTCCCAGGCTGGGGACAGCAAACCATCTCTCCCAGCTCCTCCTATTTTCTCTCCTCTTCTGTTGCCCTTGAGGAGGTGACAGTGTCAGGGGAGCAAAGCCACCCCTGAGCTGCTGCCATTTCCTGGGGCATCACCTCTGCCCTCCCCTTGCAGCTCCAAGTTTGGGCATTTCTGCTCCTTGCTCCTGATGTTTGTTGGGAAGCAGAGGAGCAGCAACGTAGGAATAAACTCCGGAGCTGCTGGCATTTGTTTTATCCAACCTGCTGCACCAGGACGTGATAACAACCTGAGGTACTAACAACTCCAACACCTGCTGCTGGCATTTCTCCCATCTTAAAAGTAAAACCCAGTGCAAAAAACGTGGTGGGAGTTGGTGACAGCTGAAGAGGGACCAGGAAGGCAGGAGTGATGTGTGTGTCAGGAGCAGAGCGTTCTGCTACCATTGCTGAAGCTGCTCAGTTTCCAAGAGGCCATTGTGTGGCTGTGCAGCATGTGATATGTGGAATCAGCCCAGGGGGGATCTGTGGCAAGGGAAGGGGTGTTATTAATAAGAAAACAAATCAGCACCTCTAAGCAGAACAAACAGCCAGCACAGAGGGACCCGGACCACTGGAGATGTTGGATCACAAACAAAAAAAAATCTTTCTACACGCTTGGAAGCTAAATTTGAGGCAGTAAGCAGAGCTGGCCAGTGGGGGTAAAGACGGCAAAATGAAGGTATTACTGCCTCAGCAGGGAAAACCAGGAACGTGTCAGAGCCAGGATTAATGTTGGAGTCACTGGAACCCGTCCTGGGAGTGCGTGTGTGGAATACGGGCACCCAGATAGAGCCTGGGCTTCCTTCCTTGGAATCCAAATCTGCAAGGGATGACAGATCCTTCCACCCCCAGACAGACACCTGGCATCCCTTCCGTCACTGCAGGGCCAATCGATTTTCCTAACGAGGGAGGAGCTGTTTGTTTGCATGACAAATGACTCCCCGAGGGGCTCCGGGATGTCCCCGGCTGGGGATGCTCCCCAGGGGAGAAGGCAGAGCCACCGGGGGGGTTGTGCTGCCGGAAAAACTCCATCTGTCCCTGCTGTCCCTCCGCAGGACCGGGTTTCCAGCTGGGGAGATGGAGAGGGGGGGCACTCCGTGTGCTGGGTGGTTTTCCAGGCACTGGGATGGGGATGAGAGCCGGGGACGGGGGGATTTGCCAAGCCACGGGGTTCTCCTTGTCCAGGCGCATCCCTCTGAGCTCTGCCCTTTCTTCCCCCCGCAGCCTGCCAGCTGGGCTTTTACAAGTCCGACCCCGGGGACCAGCTGTGTACCAAGTGTCCCCTGCACAGCCACTCGGAGACCCGGGCTGCCCGCGTCTGCCACTGTGACAGCAGCTTCTACCGGGCACTGCAGGACCCCCCCTCTGCTGCCTGCACCCGTGAGTAGAGACCCAGCACCCCCCCAGCTGCAGACACACTCAGCATCACCCTCCCCTCCCTGCCTGCTGCACAAGGAGCCTTCCAGCCCCAGATCTCCCTGGGGTGCCCAAGCTGAGCCCCCCTTGGCTGCACACCCCCACTGAGCCCCCCTTGGCTGCACACCCTCACTCTCCTCTGTCTTGTTCTCCACCTGTTGCTCTCCAAACATCCCTGGGCAGGTTCTGCTCCCTTCCCAGGGCTCTCTCCTGCCCTGTAGCATGCTGAGATCGTGGCAAGCTTGCCTGCCCACCCAGCAGCCAGCGTGCTGGCCACTACCTGCTGACCTGTGCAGAACGACCCAGGGTGGTCAGACATTCCCTGATGATGAGCAGGTCCTGTTCCCCACCCCTCAACACCATGGCTCTTCCCTCCCAAGCTTCATACGTGCCCCTTGCTTCCTACTTCCCCCAGAACACACCTGCCTGGCATTTGGCACCCTGATCCAGAGCACTCTTCCTGCACAGCACTTCCCCCCCAGCCCTCTCTGTGCCTTTCCTGTTTGCTGTTTGGAGCATCCCCTCCCTCTGTACCACTCTTTGTGGGTCCAGTTGGACGCTGCCCCAGGTGCCACCCCCCCAGTGGTCCCACGCTCTGCCAGCCCCAACGCTCTGCCCCTCTGCTTCTTTTCCAGGGCCTCCCTCTGCCCCTGTGAACCTGATCTCCAGTGTGAACGGCACCTCGGTGACACTGGAGTGGGGACCCCCCCTGGACAAGGGGGGCCGAGCTGACATCATGTACAACGTGCTCTGCAGGCGCTGTGGGGGGGACACGGGGCAGTGTGAGACCTGCGGCACCGGGATCCGCTTCCTGCCCCAGCAGATGAGCCTGGTGCAGGGAGCCCTGACAGTAACCAACCTCCTGGCACACACCAACTACTCCTTTTGGGTCGAGGCTGTCAACGGCGTGTCCGACCTCAGCCTGGAGTCCAGGAGAGCTGCTGTGGCCAACATCACCACAAACCAGGCAGGTAGGAGGAGCAGACACCCCCTCCGAGCTTTGCCCGTGTGGGTGATGCTGAGGTTGCTCCTGCCAGGAGAGAGAACCTGCACTAGGAATCACTGGTTGGGTAATGGGCAGTGGACCCCCCCCAGGAGATGTGACCCCCTCTCCTCTCAGCTGCTGGAGGTGTGTTCAGGGAGCTGCATGGGCTGGAGATGAGCTACTTCTCAAGGCAATCCCTCCTTTCTCTGGTTCATGGTTTCCTTTTTCATCCTCCTTTCCCTCCAGCCTGTGGCCACTGGTGGAGGCTCCTTTTCTGCAGGAGACAGGGGGCATGGAGAACATGTGTTTATTGACAGGGACACTAAGTGGAGCATGAATCTTTCAGGCTGTTCCTCCAGCCTTCTGTCCTTTCCCCAAGGGCCAGGCAGCAGTTCATGCTCTGCTCTTAGCTGACACTAAGAGCCTGGCAGGTGACAACAACCTTTTCAGGGAGGTCTCATCTTTGCAAATCCTTTGCTGTGAAATGCTCTTTCCCCAGGAAATACATCTGAGCAATGTCCTAACCCAGGTGGGCCAGGACCTTGCTCCAGGGTCACCTAAGGCAGGTGCCCAGAGCAGAGCCCAGCCAAGTCCCTCTCCACGCTGGAGGCAGAGGGGATGGGGCAGGGATTCTCCCCTCTTGTTGATCCTTCCAGTTAGAGATGAGCCCCCAGCAACTTCTCAGGATACTGTCCCCCTTCTGCTCTCATGGCACTGGTGCCAGCAGAAGAAACACAGGGAGCTTGACTGGGTTAGCAGCAGTGTCCTGCCTGGGAGGGGGACACAGGAGAAGGGCTGAATATTCCCACGTCAGCCTCTCTGCTGGGACTCGGATGCTGAACAGGTGCTGCAAAACCCGAGGGGACAGGAATTTGGCAGGGGCTGAGGTTCAGCTGACAGTGATTTCTGCTTCTCCAAGGAGCCAGCCCAAAGGTGAACAGAGCTGTAGCTGCTGCCTCAGTCCCTGGGTGCCCCTCCACTGCTGCAGCCCCTGTGTCCTCATTCGGTCTCTGTGCTGCCCCAATGAAACCCCAGAGCTGCAGCTCCCTCCTCCCCAGAGCTGCCAAATCCCATTTTTCACCAAGCAGTTGGGGTCATCAGGGGTGCCCAGGAGTCAGACTGGCATTCTCTGGGGTCTATCAGGGGAAATCTTCACAGCAGGCAGAGGCTGGGGATTTGGCACCTCCAGCTGTGGCAGCTCCAATTCGGGCATGGGGGGGACAAGGACCTATTGGCAGTCTCCCAGGCCAGGCTCAGGCAGATTACAGTATCTTGGGGCAGGAGAGCATGCCAAGGCACCTCCAGATGGATGCTCAGTCCCTGACAGCTCCTCTGGATCTTCATCATCTCCCCTGTCCTTCTTCCCATTTCCCTTCCACCCTTCCCCAGGTGG
Source organism: Florisuga fusca (assembly GCA_038090715.1). Lineage (NCBI taxonomy): Eukaryota > Metazoa > Chordata > Aves > Apodiformes > Trochilidae > Florisuga > Florisuga fusca. Next base: position 5,961,744 of record JAAWXA010000039.1, read on the forward strand.
GGCAGGAGGGGCCAGGGTCCTGCCGGGGATCTCCACAACCTCTTGCAGCCCCTTCTCCTTCAGACACCTCCATCACAACAAAATCCCAAAGTCAGTGCTCTCCTCTTTCATCTCCTTGGGGTCTGCTCACCCCCCAAGGCAAACAAAACCCCATTTGGAAGTCTCTCCACAGCCCTCATTTCCTCGTGGCTTTGAGCAAAACAGAAATGGGATTTAAACCAAGAATCCTGCACAGGCCTCTGGTGCCACCTTCCTTTCCCTGTTGTGTCCTGCTGTCCCCAGCCAGGCAGGACAGCCCAGCAGTCACCTCACCCTCTGCTATCTGCATCCCCAGCCCCGTCCCAGGTGGTGGTGGTCCGTCAGGAGAGCACAGGACAGAACAGTGTCACCTTGCTGTGGCAAGAGCCAGACCAGCCCAATGGCATCATCCTGGAGTATGAGATCAAGTACTACGAGAAGGTAACACCACAAACCAGTCCCAGCATAAGGGTTTGCAGAGAATTCCAGGATGGTTTGGGTTAGAAGGGACATTAAATCCCATCCAGTGCCACCCCTGCCATGGGCAGGGACTACTTCCACAGCCCAGGGTGCTCCCAGCCCCATCCAACCTTCAACACTGCCAGGGATGGGGCAGCCACAGCTTCTGGGGGCAACCTGGGCAACCAGGGGCTCAGCACCCTCACCCTCCTAACATCCAACCTGAATCTTCTCTCTTTCATCTTGAAATTGTTCCCCCTCATCCCATCCCTTCAGGTCCTTGTCCCAAGTCCCTCCCCAGATTTCCTGGAGCCCCTTCAGCCTTCTCTAAGGTCTCACCAGAGCCCCCATTTAGACAGTTTGGTTTAAATCCTGCTTGTGCAATCACTGCCATCAGCCAGCCTTGCTCAAAGCCCTATTTTGGCTGCCTTTGAGGCTGCTGTGTTGATGCAGCAAGTTTTCTGGTGCTGCTTTTCCACAGGACAAGGAAATGCAGAGCTATTCAACTCTGAAATCCAAGGGCACCACTGCCACCATCTCTGGGCTCAAGCCTGCCACCCGCTACATTTTCCAGGTTCGGGCTCGGACCTCGGCTGGGTGTGGGAGGTTCAGTCAAGCTGTGGAAGTGGAAACAGGGAAGCTGGGTGAGTGTGTGGAGCTGTGGGGTGTGGGAAGGGTGGGGCAGGGAGCATCGGGGGTGATGATGCCCATGGCCATCCTTCCTGTTTCACATGAGGAGGGAAGCTGGAGGGGCATCCCCTGGGGCTTCAGATTGAGGTACCCTCCTGAGGTGTGTGTGTGCATGAGGAAGAAAAGGGGGGGAGGACAGAAGTTAGAGCAGGGAAGACCTGGTGAGGTGCTGAGGCTCTGGTCTGCTGTACCATGGTGGCCTTTCCAGATCTGGGATTGGTTTCCCCGTGTGTAAATGGTCCCTGTAGACTGGGAGAGCTCCAAACTGGGGCTGATTGGGGAATGGTGCTTTATCTTTGAGGATCCTCACCACATTGGGGTAGGTAAGTCCGTGAGCTGAGCAGATGAGTCCCTGCTGAAGCTCTCTGCCTTTCTGCTCTGCTCCTTCCAGTTTCTCTCCGGTATGAGACGATGACAATTGTCTGGATCTGTCTGACCCTCATCACCGGCCTCGTCACATTGCTGGTGGTCCTGATCTGCAAGAAGAGGTGAGTGTCCCCTGGAGCTCTGTGTGGCATGGCACCAAGCAGAGCAGGAAGGGTGGGAAAGCTGAAGTACAACTTTTCTCCACTTGGTTTTGCCCAGAGCAGCTGTAGGTGAGGGGTTAGTGCTGACAAGTCACCAGTTTCTACCTTCCTTGGGGCAGAGCAGATCTCCAGACCCTGCCCTGATGCCAGCAGGATGAAGTGCAAACTTTTGCCAGTCACAACAGGTCTCCCTCCAGCCCTGATGGAGTAGCAGGCAGGCTGGCAGCAAAGCCTTGTGGCTTTTTTTGTTATTTTTAAATTGGTTGGAAACAGAAGTGCTGAGGTACTAACAGGCTGAGTCCTGTTCTTACCTCTGCTGTCAGAGTGGTTCCACAGAATGTTTGTCAACACGGTGATAGGCACTTTATAAATATAAATAAAATATAAATATAAATATAAATATAAATATAAATATAAATAGAAATAGAAATAGAAATAGAAATAGAAATAGAAATAGAAATAATAGAAATAGAAATATATATAGGATGAAGAGCCATGGCCTGAGTGACAGCAGTTCCCATACCCAGAACAAGGGCTGACTGGAAAGGTCAGGAGTGGAAGATCTCCTCCAGGAGAAAGACCCAAGGGGTCTGTGTGCTGGTGTTCCTCACCATGATCAGCCAGACCCATTTCCTAGAGGAGACAAAAGGGATTTTAGCACTTCCAGGCCAACGTGCCAGTCCAAGGCACAGGAATGCAGCTGTTGGAGCCAGATGTCAGCTCCAGCTCCTCCTTCCCCCTTCCTTGGGACTGCTGGTGGGAGTGAGGGGCAGGAGCACCTTTTCTGACCCTACTGTCCCTCTGCAGGCACTGTGGGTACAGCAAAGCTTTCCAGGACTCTGATGAGGAAAAGATGCATTATCAGAACGGGCAAGGTAGGACACTCCCTGCTGCTGATCCTGAGGTGTGAACAGCCTCAGCCTGGGGACAGAGGGGACCTGGACCTGGTGGTTCCCAGGAGGAAGGACTCTGACCAATGCCAGCTTCTGGGGTTGTTTCTAGGAGAGCTGAACGGGGGCTCAGATCCATGGGGGTTGAAAGGCTGCATTGGGTGGGGTGGGACTGCAACACCTTCACCCCAGAGGAATGGAAAATTCATCAGAGGAACAGGGTGGGGGGATGATGGAGAGGGGTGATCACATGGAGCAGTCAGGTCCTGGACTGCTCTGAGCACACTGCTGTGCCAGGGAGTGCCTTGGGTTTGCTTGGGGCTTCAGCCTTGGTGGTTCCTCAGCACGTCAAGACAAGAAGTCCTGCCCTTGCCCATCCTCTGCCTGAGGCATCCTCTGCCTCCCCGCTTCCTGGCAGGAATCCCTGAAAGAGTTTGTCTCCTCTCCCCTTTGCAATCTGGCAGTGAAATTTCCTGAGTCCAAGTTCTACATGGACCCACACACCTACGAGGATCCCTGCCAAGCTGTCCATGAGTTCACCCGGGAGATCGAGGCCTCCCGCATCAAGATCGAGAAGGTCATTGGGTCTGGTGAGTCCCCAGGGCACGGAACAAACTCCTTGGAGGCATCCTGGGGCAGAGGGTTGCTGGTCAGATGGTGTGGAACTGATGGGCTGGGCTCAGGCTCTCCCATCTGGGTGCTCCACCATGGCGACCCTGCTCTGAAACCTCAGAGTAAGCACCTGGGCTGAGAAGATACAAATGAAATTTTCAAGGCAAGCTGTGGATTTTTTTGTAAAGAAAAGAGACTTTTTGCACAGCTCACGGGGGAGCACAGAGCGAGAATGGAAGCTGGAAGTTTCCCAGCAGCTCCCCAGGGCATTCCCCAGGGAAGAAGGAAGCCTGATGGAGAGACAGCTCTGCTGCAGTGAGAAACTCCCAAATTTGCTGATTAAAGGCAGTAAAGCCAGTGGCACTGTAACCACTGCTCCTGGCCTGTTGCCTTCAGTGAAATGCACCAGCGAGGTGGTTCCTGCTAGTCCTGCCCCGTTCCCAAAGTGACAGAGGAAGCAGGAGGTGGGAAATCCTTTCAGGGGAGAGCCCAGGAGTCCTGAGTCCCACGAGAAGCTGGGACAAGGGAGCTGCCCACTAACTGAGTGGTCCGTGATGCTGGTGGGCCAGTGGGCCGTGGGCCACGATGCTCCCCGTGCCCTCACCCTCTCTTGCCTTGCAGGGGAGTCAGGAGAGGTATGCTACGGCCACCTGAAGCTGCCAGGGAAGAAGGAGATCCCCGTGGCCATCAAGGCCCTGAAGGCAGGCTACACGGAGAAGCAGAGAAGGGACTTCCTGAGTGAAGCCAGCATCATGGCACAGTTCGACCACCCCAACGTCATCCACCTGGAAGGGGTGGTGACCAGGAGTAGGTGGCTGCTGGGGATGGGACACACTGGGGTGTCAGGGATCCCTTCGGGTGTACTCCATCCTTCAGATGCCCCGGGTGCTCCTCTGTCAGATGTCCCTCTGCAGGGGTCCCCTCCATCCCACTTTTGTGCCTTCTTTCCATGTGGCAGTTCCTCACCTTGCTCCACAGGGCACCCCAGGTCCGGGCTGTTGGTTTAGGAGATGTCCTGCCTGTTAGCATTTATTTTAAAGGCTTTTTGTACTGAATAATAATTTGAAGTCTTCCTTCAAAAAGGCACATTCTGATGCAAAGAGCTAAGCTCATGGCATGCAGATTTCAGCAGGACAATGAAGCTGCCCTACCCACACCAGTATCACAGGGAGGGAAGGGTAAGTGTCAGGGTTATGGCTTTATCTCCACTGTCCTGCACAGTGCTGGGGTGAGAAGGATCTGTAGGGCTGAAGGAGATCCACTGGTCTGGATTCATCTCTTTCCCAGTAAAATCCTGGAGCAGGGCTTCCTGGAAGAAGGTGACTTCTCTGCTAACTTGCCCTCCCTTGTCTCCTGCAGGCAAATTGGTGATGATTGTCACTGAATACATGGAGAATGGCTCCCTAGACACCTTCCTCAGGGTAAGGAGCTTCACTCGTGTTTTTTATACATTGCACATCCCCCTGGTGTGAGTGGCTGGAGGAGAGGCTGGCTCCTGCTTCTCAGCCTCATGGCCACCACAACTCCTGCATGAGACCAACGTGCTCTGGGCTCTCACTTCTCCAGCAGACACCAGCTCCAGGGCACTGTGGTTTGCTCCATCAGGCGCCTGCCTGGGCGGCGTGTCAAAGGAGGCAAGAGGTGAGGGGGGGTGACAAGAGAGAGGCACTGGGCTTAGGGGAGGGGCTGAGCCAAGGACGAGATGTTCTAGGGGGTTAGTCTAACAAGAGCAACACCAACAAGGTGCTAACAAGAACCAGAAATGAACTCTGGGTCATTTCCTCTGCAGAAACACGACGGGCAGTTCACCATCATCCAGCTGGTGGGAATGCTGCGTGGCATTGGAGCAGGCATGAGGTACCTGTCTGACCTGGGCTACGTGCACAGGGACCTGGCTGCCCGAAACATCCTGGTCAACAGCAACCTGGTCTGCAAAGTCTCTGATTTTGGCCTCTCCCGCATCCTGGAGGATGACCCTGATGCTGCCTACACCACCACGGTGGGTGGCTCCTGTCATGGCAGGCTCACTGATCCTTTCTGACCATTATTGCCCCAGGACACTGAGAGATGGAAAAGGTAGGCAGGGCAGGAATGGAGAGTCACCTCAGTGCTGATATCTGGACCAAGAGCGTGAACCCAAAGAGCTCCTGAGCCCTGATGCATTGCCCTTCAAACAGGGACATCCCAGAACTGAAAGGTGAAGTGGACAAAGAGAAGCAGGGTTGGAGAGCAGAGATCAAACCTCCCAGCCAACAGCTCCTGTGGAAATGCATGGATCAGCACACAGGGACTCTCAGGTCCCTGTTGGATCCTTCCCTGCACTGTGTAGCTCCATCCACTCCTTCAGTTGTCCCAGAGCCATGGCCAGTGTTATGGTTCACTGCTCAGGGTGGGAATTGGCTTTGCAGCCTGGATGATTTGTTTTTAAGAGAGAAAACTTTTGTCTGTGAAGTCATCTTCAGATTTTCTGCCCAACCTGACAGCTCTGGAGATGATGTGCTCCTCACTGGAGGTCATCAGAGCGGAAATGAAGTATATTGAGGGAATGTGCCCTTTCTGCACTTCTCTGGCCATGGAAGGAGTTAGTGTGGTCCCCAGGCACACCTCTTCTGGGAAAGTGTGGTGGAGAGGCCAGTTTGGAGCTGGAGCTGAGGAGTCTGAGCATCATTTCACAGAAAGTCTGGGACTAGAGAAGCAGAAAGTGCTTTGGGCTGAGCTTGGGATAAGTCACAGCACTGCAGAGCAGGGCCCAAGGCAGCTCCAGCTCTAAGGAACGATTGCACAGTGGCCTAGCCTGGAGAATCTGGTCTTCAGACTCTTGGCTAGCTATCAGCCAGGTGGTGAAGCCAGCTGGAATGTGTCCCATCTGTGCCTTTGAGCTCTGCTGCTCCCTTTGGTTTCTCAAGGAATCAGTTGATACTTCATATCCTTAATTTTGGGAAAGGTTCCTAATGCTTGGTTTACGTACAGCATCTTCTGCATCTTGGCTTTGGGACTTTCAGGGGAAGGATAAGGAGGGGTCCAACATCAGACAGGCAGCCCATCTTCTTGTCCATAGCCTACAGACATGCTTGTAGCCTGGCCTTCCTCCCACCAAGCCAGAGTCTGAGCTTTACCCCCCCAAAAAAGTGCTTTTAATCTTTGCAAATAAATTTTGCACACTGAGTGTGACGCTGAGTGTGTCAGTGGGTCAGGAGGGTGACCTGAGTAATCAGAGCTCATTGCCCTACCTGCTGACCCTGTCTAATCCTGCCCAGTTTCTAGAGCCACTGTCTCACGTGCCCTGTGTGAATGAATGCAAGCAGGGAGGTCACAAGAGGATGGAGCATGTCACAAGCAGAGATTTTCTTGCCATAGTGAAAGCCACCAGAGCTGGTTGCTCTGGAGGAAGACCAAGTGCATGGTCCTTATAGAGCTGAACCACAAAGATGCAGGCACAGGGACAGGGACAGGGACAGGGGATCTCTGGTGAGGTAGAAAAAATGAAGAAGATGAAGAAAAAATGAGAAAATGAAGATGCTTTCTTGTTCAGAAACTTGTGATAAGATGGTATCATGTGTTCCTTCTCTATTGTCCTTGACCTGATCAGATGGGGACTTCTCAGAAGGGACTCTTCAGAGGAGACATCACTCATCTTCAGTCCCCAGCAAGGAGAATGCAGAGTAAGCAGGACTCAGCTGGGTGGAAGCAACTCTACCTAGACAGATACCTGAAAAATAGTTCACAGGTACATCACAGCTGCCCTGCCTGCCCTGGGAAACACACTCTGTGCCACAACTTTCCTCTTCAAATGGCTGGCAACCACGTTTCCTGCTGAAATGTATTCTTAGCTCATTTGTTGCTGATTTTTTGTCAGCATGATCCTGCAATTCAACAAGTCCTCCTCTTCAGTGCCTGCCTGCCACAGCACTATTGGTCAGGGAGCATATGCCACCCATCTCCTTGTCTGCTCAAGTCAGGTTCTCAGGGTCAGCTCAGTGATTTTGTGCTCTGGTAGCCCTCAGCTCAAGCTCATCACTTGGAATTCCTGTCCCTTGAACACTGAGGGCCAGAACTGTGCATGGAAAAGACCTTACAAACCAGCACAGCTTTCTCCTTGCTCTGCTGGCAATACCTTGAAGCCACCCCCCCACGTACACCTCTGGACTTGTCTTGTGCAGATTGCCTCCTCAGTCCTCCTCAGAAGGTGCCATCCCATCACTTGTTGGATCTGCTGGAGGTAGGGATGGAATTCCAGACTGGTTTGGATTGGAAGGGACCTAAAAGACCACCTAGATCTTTAGATCACTTAGATCACCCCCTGCATGGGCAGGAACACTTCCCATCAGCCCAGGTTGCTCCAAGCCTCCTCAGTCCTCTTCAGAAGGTGCCATTCCATCACCTGGCTGATCTGCTGGAGGTAGGGATGGAATCCCAGACTGGTTTGGATTGGAAGGGACCTTAAAGTTCACCCAGTTCCAACCCTCTGGGTGGGCAGGGACACTTCCCATCAGCCCAGCTTGCTCCAAACCTTTTCAGAAGGTGCCATTCCAGCACATCACTTGCCTTGGGATGGAATCCCAGACTGGTTTGGACAGGAAGGGACCTTAAACATCACCTAGTTCCAACCCCCTGGATGGGCAGGGACACTTCTCATCAGCTCAGGTTGCTCCAAGCCTCCTCAGTCCTCTTCAGAAGGTGCCATTCCAGCACATCACTTGTCTCGGGATGGAATCCCAGACTGGGTTGGGTTGGAAGGGACCTTAAAGATCACCCAGTTCCAACCCCCTCCACGGGCAGGGACACTTCCCATCAGCCCAGCTTGCTCCGAGCCCCATCCAACCTGACCTGAGCCTCTCACACCCTTTTCCAGGGGGGGAAAATCCCGATCCGCTGGACCGCTCCCGAGGCCATCGCCTACCGCAAGTTTTCCTCGGCCAGTGACGTCTGGAGCTTCGGGATCGTCATGTGGGAGGTGCTGGCCTATGGAGAGAGACCCTACTGGAACATGAGCAACCGGGATGTGAGTGACCCCGGGGCAGGCCAGCCTGGCAGGGACACTGGGGACACTTGTCACGGGGCTCTGCTTGTCCCCTTGGAGGACACACCAGTGCCTGGCCCCTCGTTGCAGCCAAAAGGTCCAGTCCATGGCTGTGCACACTGGGTGCCCATCCCTGCCTCTGCTCTACAAGCCTGGCTGGAGAGCTTTGGGATTTGTTGTGCCACCTCTCCCATTCCCTGGAAGGGGTTAGAGCTTCCCTAGGATCCCCGCAGCCCCTCGGCATTCCCTGCCCATGGCTCTGCTCCAACCCTCCCACTGCCAGGGGAGGCTTGGCAGCCCCAGGCTTCCACCACTTCTGGGCTTGTCAGAGCTATGGGGAGTCACTCTTACATCAGGGAGCAAAAAAACTGTAGGAAAATGTAGGTTATGTAGGAAAATGTAGGTTATGGGAGCAAAATTTCTAAAAGGGGGCAATAAAATTAATATTTTGACTCTGCAGATTGACAGGACTCCTCTTTTTTACCTGTGGGGACTCAAAACCTAGCTGCCTTCTTCCTGCTCTGGGTCTCCTGAGAGTCCCCTCCCTCCCGAGCATTTTTATTGTTTTAGAAAGTGGCTCAGGTGGCTGCAGGGCACGGATGCAGAGGCTCAGATTGCTTCCTCCATGAAGCTCCTTCAAGCAGAGTTTCCTCCAGCCTTGCCACTGGTGGCAAATCCTGGTTGTAGAACAGTGAAATGTGAGAAAATCTCTTGGCCTTGCTGGAGGGAAGCTGCAACACCCTCATAGAATAATGGAATGGGTTGGGTTGGGTTGGGTTGGAAGAGATGTTAAAGATCACCTAGATGCAACTCCCTGCCATGGGCAGGGACACCTCCCACCAGCCCAGGCTGCTCCAAGCCCCATCCAACCTTCAACACTGCCAGGGATGGGGCAGCCACAGCTTCTCTGGGAAACCTGGGCCAGGGTCTCCCCACCCTCACATCACAGAATTTCTCTTATATCTAACCTAAATGTCTTCTCTTCCAGCTTGAAACCATTACCCATTATCCTGTCACTCCATGCCCCTTAAAAAAAGTCCCTCCCCAGCTTTCCTGTAGCCCCTTCAGGTTACTGGAAAACCACTGTAAGTTCTCCTTGGAACCTTCTCTTCTCCAGGGTGCAAATTTTAAGTCTCTTGGACCACTTAGTGAACCAGAGACAGCACACAGCTCGCTGTCACTTGTCACTTGTCATGAATCTTGTGTCCTGCTTCCCCACCCCATGGCCCCAGCACCTCATGCTCCAGGGCCCTTGGAGCTGGGCAGGAGTGGAGCCCCACTTTGCCATGTGGCTTCTTTCCAGGTCATTAACTCAGTGGAGGAAGGCTACAGGCTGCCTGCCCCCATGGGCTGCCCCACAGCCCTGCACCAGCTGATGCTGGATTGCTGGCAGAAGGAGCGCGGCGAGAGGCCCCGTTTCACCCAGATTGTGGGCATCCTGGACAAGCTGATCCGAAACCCTGACCACCTCAAGTGCACAGCAACCATCAACAGGTAAGGGCTCCCTTGTGCAAGGGCTGGCAGCTGGAGTTGGGCAGAACATGGGGGTTGTGGCAAATAATGGGTATTTCTGTCCAGCTCTAGCAGCAGTGGGTGCCCTGTGGTTGTGGATATGGGTTGGGGCAATCCCGAGCATAAATACAGGCTGGGGGGAGAATGGAGTGAGAGCAGCCCTGAGGACAAGGACTTGGGGGTGTTGGGTGAGGAGAAGCTCAACATGAGCTGGCAACATGTGCTGGAAGCCCAGGAACCCCCCGTGTCCTGGGCTGCATCCCAGCAGTGTGAGCAGCGGGGACAGGGAGGGGATTGTCCCCCTCTGCTCCACTCTGGCAGATCCCCTGCAGTGCTGGACCCAGTTCTGGGGTCCCCAACAATTCTGTGATTCTGTACATGGGGCCCATGGGTGCAGGCTGGGGTGGGCAGTGAGGAGCATCCTGCATTTCACTGCTGTGCTCCCACCGTGGCATCCCCACAACTGAGTGTGCCCTGCCAGCCCCTGCAGGGTCCCAGGACCAGCACCTCCTGGTCTAACCCCTCCTGTCCTGCTCACAGGTTCACCCAAACACGTTTGGACAGGGGTGTCCTTGACCTGTCCAGCTGCCTGACAGTGGAGGACTGGCTGGATTCCATCCGGCTGGGACACTACCGGGACAACTTTGCCATGGCAGGGTACTCCTCCCTGGGCATGGTGATGCACATGAACATTGAGTGAGTACCAGAGAACAAACAGCACTGATTGGGTTCCCCTTCACCATCCCAGCCAGCCCCAAACCATCCTGCTCGAGCTAACTGGTCCCCGATGCCAGAGACACAACCTTAAGGAAAGGGTGCTGAGACCTGGGACAATGTCTGAGGCTGTTCTGACCTTGGAAAGAAGGTTTGGGAGTTGTGCCAGGGGGGTGGTGTGAGTACCAAGTCACCTCTGGTGCTCCGTGCTGGCTCTCCAATGTCATCACAGGTAATCTGGGTTGAGGTGTTTCAGAAGGTCACATCATCCAACCTCAGGGTCTCTGTCTCCTTGAACTTCTCACCTTGCCAAAGGCATCTCTGGACCAGTGTGTGTCAGCACCATCCTGCACAGCCTCTCTGGGGGTGTTGGGAATCCAACAAGGCTGGGGGGCACCTCAGAGCTTCTTCAGACCCTGTTGAGGTCTGGCTTAGTGGAGCTGAGCAGAGAGGAATCATCCAGGGCCTCAGTGTGAATGGAAGGTGAAGGAACCAAGGCTGGGTTAAGTCAGGAGAACTGGAGAAAATGTGTCCCACCACCCCTCCTCCTGTAAAGAGCTTGCTCTCCCACCTCTCTAGGGGGTCTCTGAGGTGGCTGATGCCCTGAGTGGTACCAGAAGAGGCACCAACTTCACTTGCTCCTCCTCTGGGCTTATATTCCCCATCCCTTGTAGCACCAGGGCTAGCAAGAACCTCTCCTGCCTCTCAGAACCCCTGTTCCCTGTCAAAAGGCATGCAGTTCCTCTGCCTGGGGAAGGATGTGACTGTGGGACCTTGGTCAAGGTGTGGCAGGAAGCAGCAGAGACAGTAAAAGGGAGATGGAGAGACAGGGGCAGAGGGGGGGCTGCACAGCATGGGCTGTACCTGGGGCCTTCCGTGTGGGCCTGGGCTGAGGCTGCTCCTTGCTCCTCGTGCCCATCAGGGAAGCTTTGGTGTGGGGAAAGCTCATCATCCACCTGCCTTTCTGACTGGGTTATCTGAGGCCATCTCATTACAGCTGAATCCAATTTCAGAGCATTGATCTTGTCACCCACCAGCCTGTCAGGAGTGACACCCCTGCTCCTGCTGCCCTCAGGGCTGTCACAGCAGCCCTGTCAGGAGGATGTGGCCGAGTCCATGGCATCCTTCCTTGCTGGGAGAACTCCTTCCTTCCTCCCTGGGTGGATGCCCATGGCCCTGCAGCAGCCTGGTGCTGGTTGGCAAGTGGAGAGGAGCCAGTGGTGGCCTGGGCTGGTCCATGGGGTGCACACAAGGATCCATGTGGTGTGTGTCTGGGGCCTGGAACAGGTCCAGCCACGGGGTGTCTGACAGTGTCTTTGCTCTCCAGGGATGTTCGGAGTCTGGGGATCACCATGATGGGCCACCAGAAGAAGATCTTGAGCAGCATCCAGTCCATGAGGTCCCAGCTGCTGAACACAAATGGCCCCAGGAGGCACCTCTGATCCCAGAGATGACCCCACATCAGGCATTCCCTAACACTTACCCCTGGCAAAGGGGCAGCCAGGGTGGTGAACAGGAAAAGGGGCACCAGACCAGGACCTGGAGCCCCACCAGTATCATTTTGATTTCAGAGTCAGTGGAAATGTGGCTTTCCAGACACCCCGATGGTCCTGCTGCCTCCCTCCCCCCCCTGCAGAGGGGAGCAGCCTTCCCAAGGGCTTAGGAACATGTCATGATTCTCTCCATCCTCTGCTGTGTCCCTGTGGATCTGGGGGTTCCCAGGACAGGGGGTAACCCCTCCACACGGCAGGATGGCCCCAGCTCCACTTCCAGATGGAGCTGATATCAGAGACAACAGCAATACCAGGAGGGGTGGGATGAGGCTTGCCATGGCACACAGCTCCTTGGGATCTGCCAGCCTGGTGGATCTCTGAACTGAAGAGGGCCCCATGGGCCAGCACATAGCAGACACAACCCTGCTCCCATTTCCTCCCAGTTCCAGTCTTCTCCAGCCTGAGCCCTGAATGGCACCAGCCTGCAGGTGACTTCATGGCCCTCCTCTACCAAGCCCAGGAGGGCAAGGGACAAAGGACAAGCTGGCAGTGCCAGGGATAACTGACTCTGAGTGTGAAGGAGACTTCCCTAGCATGGAGGAGAGGTGGCCAGGGTCTGCTATCTGGAGCCTCAAGAAGCCCCAGGGTGCTACAGGAGACTCTCCACCTCTTGAACCCACCAGCACTGCTCCTCTCTGGATCCAGCACACACATCCCAGGGCAGCCAAGACACGTTTTCTAGGGCCACAAGCTCAGGTTTCTCCCCCAGCAGAACAGGCATCTCCTGACCTCCCCCAAAGCTGAACCAGAGCAGAGAGGAATGGGACATCTTGCTCCCACCTGACATGATGGAGAGACAGAAAGACTTCTGCCAAACTCTTCTTTGTTCTTATATTGCCCTAGAGAAACCCAAGAGCTGCCCCATCACCACCTGTGCCCAGGGCTGCCATGTCACCTGCTGGGGAGGGGACCTGGGACACACGTCCAGCTGCAGTCACCCAGTCCTGTGCCTGGGACAGGGGCTCTGGACAAGGAGATCTTCAGCCCAGGGACTGGGAGGGTGGCCTTGCCTCCACAGCTCTCCTCTCTTCTCCACAGGGGCATCTGGTTTGGTGCCTCCAAAGGTTTGTGGAGCTGGTCTGAGAGGCTGAGCTGGCTGCAGAGACACAGGGGGATGGGGCAGGCTGTGAGCTGGGCAGGTTTCTCTTTGGTGTAAATACATTTTTCTAGGGGTTCGGGAGCTGTTTTACTGAAATAGGGTGTTAGGTACACACACATGGTCTCAAAGCACAGAAGCCTCAGTTGTGGGGCTGAACTCACTGCAAAAAAAAACCACAAACATTTGCTGGGAGCCTGGTTGGGGAGGGAGGAGAAGTGCTGGGAAGGGAACCATTGTGACAGGCAGGGCCCAGCCCTGGTCCACTGCATCCTGGCCTTGGCACAGGAGGTCCAGCACCCCCCTGACACAGGACCTGGCCTGGGACCTGTTCCTCCCACTGCAGTTTGGGCACCAAGGGGGTGGGGGGAGGGTTAAAGCCATTTCTCACCTGCAATAATCCTGGCTAAACTCGCCCTCCTGGGGCTGGCTTAGCTTCCCATCCTGGGCACTTCTGTCCTGATGGATTCTCTGACTGTGGCTTTGACTTTACTGCTTCCTATGGAAGCTCTTTGTATGGGGGTCAGATGCAATGTGTTGTTTCATTTCTATTGCACCCTGCAGCCTGCCCCCCGAAGCTGTCACCCACCCACCCTGCAGGCAACAGCAGGATGGAGGTTACCTACAACCACAGGATGGTCCTGTCCTCTCTTCCCACCATCTGAGAAGCAGGGGAGAATCAGAGCTGAGGGCAGGGTTTGCTGGGCAATCCTGGTGAGGTGGGTGCAGGGTCTGAGCTGCCAAACGGCCTTCCCAAGGGGTTGGTGGGTCAGATCCTCCAGCCTGGGGTGGTTGGGTTGCTGCCAGGGTGGTGGGGCAGGGTTTACCTTTTATGTTCAGGGTGTGTACCTCCTTCTGGACAATAAAATTCCTTATTCCCACAGGCCATCTCCTCTCCTGTTGCTGTGAGCCTCTGCTGCAAGCTGCTCACATAGAGTGAGTCCTGGGGGCATGCAGGGGGAGCAGAGTGGGGGTGCCCAGTTCACCACCTCCTTCCTCCACTCCAGAAAGCCTTCCCCCTGTGAAGGATCCTTCCCTGGGGAGCAGGAATGTCTGTCAGGTGGACCAATCTATGAAGGGAAGGCTCAAGATGTGATTGTTCCAGAACCAAGTAATTGCTAGATGGGGAGGAGATCCTGCAAGCAGGGGAGGGCTTGCCTGCAGAGGTTACTTTGAACTTCAGGGGTTTCCTGCAGGTTTTCCCAGACCCTTCTTCCATTCAGGGACTGGTTAAAAAAAGAAGAGAAAACCCCCAAACAGAATACCCCAGTAAAACTTCAAGCCTTGTCCCACAAAATCTGAGCTGAAGTGGCTGATAGGTGTGCTTGCAAAGCACATCTTGTAGAATTTAACTGGGGTCCCAGTTGCCCTCCAGTGAAGGATTTAACAATATATGAGTTGCAGGGACAGATCAGCAGCAGCATTTTCAGGAAGGAAGGAAGGAAGGCAGGCTATTTTCCTTGCCACAGAACACCAAAAAGACACCAGGACACAGGGTGGGATTGGGTCTATCCCCACCATGCCTGCTGGCATGTCCCCAGCCCCTGCAGTCCTTCAGGGCTGGAGGTGACTGTCCCCAGCTCCATGTCCCCAGTGCAGGGAGAGGCAGTGCCATGGTGCCACACAGCCCTGTCCTCCCAGCCACCCCAAACCTCCCACCAACACGTCCTCATGCCATCAGGTTGTCCTGCCAGGCCCATCCAGAGGGTCCTTCCTCCCACTCTCCCCTTCCACTGTTCTGCCCACTGCCCCCTTTCCCCAAGTCCTGGTGCCCAGGCTGGGCAAGCTGCTCCTGGGCAGTGTCCCCAGTGCTCAAGCTGGAGCTCACAAGCCCTTCACTTTGCATTCCCCCTCCTTATATCCCTCATTTTGGTCTTTGCTGGTCCAATGACCCCCACCCATGTCAGGACTGCTGGATGGTTGTTGCTCCCCTTGTTGCTATCCTCTCCCAGACCCTCCTGCTTTCCCCACCACCTCCCAAGCACATCCTCCAGGCATCATGTGCCATATCTCTAGTTTGCTGGAGCCTTTATTTCCCAGAAACATCCAGAAAAATGGTTGGAAGGGACCTCTGAGGATTATCTCCTCCCATTCTTTCCACATGCCTGCCCAGTGGAGACAGCTGTGCAGGTTCTGCACCTTTGATCCCTCATGGAGATGGGGACACTGACAATATCACAAAGTCATAGACAGGTTTGGGTTGGAGAAACCTTAAATTTCATGAAGTCACAACCCCTTGCATGGGCAGGGACACCTCCCACCAGCCCAGGCTGCTCCAAGCCCCATCCAACCTTCAACACTGCCAGGGATGGGGCAGCCACAGCTTCTCTGGGAAACCTGGGCCAGGGGCTCAGCACCCTCACACCAAACAATTTCTTCCCCATCTCCAACCTCAATCTCCCCTCTCCCAGTTCTGGATGAAATTGCCATAAAATCACATTCTGGCCAACGGGCAGTCACAAGGGCCTCCTCTCCAGAGTACAGACACTTTTCCAGACGTTTTCTGCTGCTCCATGTTCCCAGAGCTGAACCTTACCACGGGCTGTGGGTGTCCAGTCTGGGCAGGGGGGGACCAGGCTGGAGTCCAGGGATCCTGGTGTCTGAGGGAGGACCCGGCTCTCCCTTCTGGAGAGGACTTGGGGAACCCTTCAAGGCATCCAGGGGAAGGAACTCTTCAGGAGGCAAATTCTTACATCTGAGAAAAGGTGATGGATACTCTGACTTCTGTATGATAGCAAATAAACAGCCCTCAGGATTTTCAAACCTTCTTAAATGCCCCCCCCAAGAGACTCCTATTCCAAGGTGCAGACTTGGGAGCTGGTCCTTCTCTGATAGAGCAGCTTTCCCTTTCTGATCACAACCAGTATTCCCCCCCAGGCTACCAGGAATTCATCTCTAAAGCCCTGGCTCTGTCACTGGTGAGCGATGCTCTGTGAGCTCCGTGTGCCTGGAGGTGGCAGTCTGGACCTGCAGAGCCCTGTATGGAGCCACACACCTCAGCTCTGCACCCACACCCCGGGCTGTGCCAGCTCCGTGCAGGTGTGCAGGGGTCAGATGGGCCTGGGGATGTTGTGAACAGATGGGGAACTCTGCTTCGGATTTCCTGATCCCCTTCCTGTCTGATCACACAGCAGCTTCGTCTGCCAAGGACAGCTGTATTCCCAACCCACCCTCACTCTCTGCTTTTAGCACAGTCATTTAGCATCATGTCCAAGCAAATTACTCAGGATGATCTGATGTAAGTTAGAAATACCACCCACAGCTGCTCCTTTAACCCTCAGAAGGGTTGTGGGTTAAGTTCTGCAGTCAGCAGAACTGAATCAACTGGGTTGGATTCATCCCATAAGTCACAGCTTGGAAACCACCATCAGGAAATGGGGTAGCAGCAGGGTTGGTCCCAGGTTGGACAAAAGTGACTGCTCTGCCATCAGGGCAGTGTCCCCACCTCCAGCCAGCCAGGCTGGGGGACAGAAGGCTCAATACCACAGCAGCTCTGTTCCAGGGGCTGGGAATATGGTAAGGCCCTGTCCCAGGTTTCCCAGAGAAGCTGTGGCTGCCCCATCCCTGGCAGTGTTGAAGGTTGGATGGAGCTTGGAGCACCCTGGGCTGGTGGGAGGTGTCCCTGCCCATGGCAGGGGAGTTAGAACTGGATGATCCTCAAAGTCCCTTCCAATCCAAACCAGTCTGGGATGCTATAGCCAGACGTTCTGGTCTACTGGATCACGATGTCCCCCTCTGAGCAGTGGCAGAATCTCCTGTTGCACTGAGTGGGAAAAGGAGGAAAGGGATGGAGCTGTGTGAGTTGTTGCTCTCCTGCCTTCCAACTGATCCACACTCCCCCCAGCCTGGAGTCACCTGTGAATTTGCTGATGATGGACTCAATCCCCTTATCTAAATCATCGATGAAGAAATTAAACAGAACCAGGCCCAGCACTGATCCCCTGGGGGACACCACAGCCACCAGTTGGATGCAGCTCCGCTCACCACCACTCCCTGTGGCCCTCCTGGCAGTTCCTAACCCAGCACAGAGTGCTGCTGGCTGAGCCGTGGGCTGACAGCTTTTCCAGGAGAATGACACGGGAGCTGGTGACAAACGCTTTGCTCCAGTCCTTCCTTCCCTCCCCGGTGTCTGGAGAGGGAGCGGTGCGAGGGGCGGACGCTGGGAGGGGACAGAAAATGGCGGCAGAGCTGTCCCCGTACCCGGCACTGCCCAGCACGGAGCTGAGGGGAAATCAGCACAGGCCATGGCGGTGCCGTGCGTGCTGGGGCGGCCAGAGGTGTGCTGGGGGCCGGGACACCAGAGGTGTGGGGACACTGGAGGCGTGGGGATGCCAGAGGTGCGGGGACACCAGAGGTGACTCCATATGTGTGGTGACACCAGATGTGTGGGGACACCAAAGGTGTGGGGATGCCAAAGGTGTGGTGATGCCAGAGGTGTGGGGACACCAGAGGTTTGGTGATGCCAGAGGTACAGGGACACCAGACATGATGCCAGAGGTGCAGTGACACCAGAGGTGTGGTGATGCCAGATGTGTGGGGACAGCAGAGGTGTGGTGACTCCGGAGGCATGGTGACACCAGAGGTGTGGGGACACCAGAGGTTTGGTGACACCGGAGATGCAGTGACACCAGAGGTGTGATGACACCAGAGGTGTGGTGACACCAGAGGTGTGGTGACACCAGAGATGCAGTGACACCAGAGGTGTGATGACACCAGAGGTGTGGTGACACCAGAGGTGCAGGGACATCAGAGGTGCGGTGACACCAGAGGTGCAGTGACACCAGAGGTGTGATGACACCAGAGGTGTGATGACACCAGAGGTGTGGTGACACCAGAGGTGTGGTGACACCAGAGGTGCAGTGACACCAGAGGTGCAGGGACATCAGAGGTGCAGTGACACCAGAGGTGTGGTGAGACCAGAGGTGCAGTGCCAGCACTGGAGCGTGGGTGTGGGCAGGGAGGCAGCAGCACCCCCAGGGTCCCCAGCTCAGCACAGCACGGTCCCACACGTATCATCGGAGCGGGGCTGAGCGGCACCACCAGTGACACCGGAGCCATAAAAGCGGCGTCAGTGGTGCCGGGCAGAGGTGAGAACTCTCCCCAAAGCTTGGCACAAGCCAGCATCCCAGCTGAGGGGCTTGCTCTGCCCTGAAGGCCAACACCAGAGGCAGGATCTCTGGCCCCTTCTTTTGTCAACAAAAGGCAGGGGATGGACTTTTAATGGGGGATTTTTGGTACTGGTACTGGTACTGGTATGCAGCACACCCCAACCCTTATGTGGACAACTGGTAGCTCGGTTTGGGTGAATCAGTGGCCCCTATCAAAGGAGAAGGTGCCTCATCTCCAAACCTTGGTTTCTGAGCAGCTGCATGCGAGCCCCTGGAATACTTCTGTCTTAGTGATTCAAAAGAAAAGCGGGAAATGGAGGTTGTTACAGGACCTGTAATGGAAACCACGGGGTGCTGCAGCCCGGCTTGGCCTCCCCAACAGTGGGACCACAGGACTGGTCACTGGTCACTGGTCACTGGTCACTGGTCAGTCCTGCCTCCAGGCATGTGTGATAGCCCCACTACCTGTCAATGGTCTGTTGCCAAAACACTCACTCCCATATGAGATCAAGTGTCAAGTACTCTTATTTATCACTATATGGATGATATCTTGATAGCAGAAAAAGAACAAAAAAATTATGTCCTTGCAGCAGTTATTGCCCATGTGCAAGCTTTATGTAGCACCTAAAAAAACCTCAAAATACGGCTCCATGGCAGTGTCTTGGTTGAAGGATACAAAATCAAACCATCACTCTGCAGAAAATGGAACTTACAGCAAGTGTGCAAACTCTGTGACTTTCAGAGACTGCTGGGAGCTATTAACTGTTTCAGGCTTCTTTTAGGGATCACCACAGGAGATATGCATCCTGTTTTCACTGTTAAAAGGCAATCCATCATCCTGGTCTTTGACCCATGAAGCACAACAAGCTCTAAATAAGATATCTACAGCAGTTCCTACCCAACAAGCCCATCGCTTTATTGAAGGAACACCTGTTTCACTTTGGGTTTTTTATCAAAATTCCAGCTTTTGGGTTATTGGGACAATTAAGAGATCTCAGTTGTTCTATTTAGTAGCAGGTATTGTTACTAGATTGGAAGGCGCTTTATTTTGGGGCTCATTCCAATCTTCCTGGCCCTGTGGCAGAAGGCAATAAGATTGCTGGATTTCTACCAGCTATGGCTCAGGTTTAAAATATGTTTATGTGTCTGTGGGCCTTTTCAGACTGTATCTTTGTCATACTGCTCATACTGGGGAAAAATCTTATCATGTTAAGAGACATCTTCAGTCTGCACTTGCAGTGTTCCAGCACAGATAAAAACAGGTAATGGGCCAGCATACAAATCAAAATCTGTTTTCTCAGCAATGGGGTATGAAACGTGTTACTGGAATTCCTCATTCCCAACAGGGCAAGCTATCATTGAATGAGCATGTGGCACATTGAAATCCATGTTAGCAAAACAAAAAAGGGGAAACCTGGGCTACACCCCCCCAAAAATGCTTACAAAAAGAACTCAATGTTTTAAGCTTCCTAAACGGACCAGAAAAGGGTGTGACCCCAACAGAAAAACACTTTGGAAAGGCTCAAAGTATACAGCAAGGCAAAGCTTATGTTAAATTTTGGGATCTTAATACACATTTATGGGAAGGGCTGTTTCCTTTGATAACCTGGGGGTGAGGATATGCTTGTGTTTCCACAGATTCTGGACCTTGTTGGATCCCAGCAAGATCCATAAGGCCAACCCCAAAGGAAAAGGACCGACATTCCCCCCAGGTGTCTGTGGAGCTGTTGAATTTTTTGCTTATGGGCATGATTCTGATGCCCTGTGTTGTTTGAGCCTAAAAATTTGGCAGTTGAAAAGGGATGGAAAATTTTGCAAAAGTGTTAAGGGGAATTATGGTGGGAGGTTTCATTCATTTGTGTACTTTTAGTTTGTATTAGCTCCTGCAATTGTTTGCTAAAACAAGAAAGGGGGAGATGTGGGAGGTGGCAAAGTTTATGTGGGTGATGAGAAAGGTGTATGCTGGTGAAGTTACCTTGTTTGCCAAAGGCATGGTGGAATAGTGCTGGAAAACAGTGGAAAAACACCAAGATCTTGCTGGGAGGAGCCCAGGAGGGTCTTGTGGGTGGCTCCTGGAGAATGGTTTAGAGTATAAATAGGATCCTCAGATGAATAAAGTTTGTCTTAGCAAGGGTTAGTTTTGAGTTGATGAGTTCAATGCTACAAGTGGTGCCTGAATTGGGTCTAAAAGCAGATGGCACTCCCCTGGCTTTGCTTGGTTCAACTAAAAGGGAAAGGAAAAAAAATTGGTGCCCTGTTGGATTACTTCTGCTGGGCAGAAGGTGAGCAACCAAGAACTAGAGATGGGGAATCCATCCTCTTAGGGCAGGACAGGAAGGTGTTCTGGTTGTGCTTAGGCAGCTGCCTTCTACATCCCTGTCCACTGGGACTGACCCCATCCTCCAGGGACACACAGCAGGGAGGGATTGAACTCCATTTAGTGCTGGCCTCCTCTGAACCTGTTAAGAAAAGCTGAGGCTCTTCATTACAATTCTTTTATTTCGCTCACATTCAGAGCTGCCAGTGAAGGGTCAGCAGCTCTTATGAAATTTTCAATTCTCGCAGGTTTTGAATTTACATGTTTTTTTTCTGTATCTGAGCTGGAAGAAGATTATGAATAAAAGATGAAAATTGGAGGTCTCCAATCATTTAAGAGCCACGCAATGAGCGTTTATTCTGGGAAGGAGCATGAGCCAGACACCACTGCATGCATACCAAAAATTAGCAGCAAACTTCAAACAGGGCCTAAGCAAAAGGCTTTGGTCTTTGATGTCAGTGTCTGCTGGGGTGCAGGGAGGAGCAAACCTGGGGATCTGGAAACCTCAGGGGTCTCCAGAGCAGAGCAACAGCCTCCTTGACTCCAGCTGCTCCGGAGGAGAGAGGAATCCCAGTGGCTCCATTGATGCTTTTCCTTTGCTGAACCCTGCTGAGAGGTGTCAGTATCTCGTGCTCCCTCTTCAAGAGGAAGGGAGGGATGAATAGTGGGAAAAAGAGGGAACCAGACAGATTTGGGTGCTCTAGGATGCGGCTGGAAGACTTGGGAAGAGATGAAGCAAGGAGAAGGAACTGGGATGAGCTCAGAGCACAGTGAAGGGAAGGCGGATCAGAGTGGGAAACTGCCTGGTGTGGAAAAGAGCTTTTCAGAACTAGGGGTTTATGAGCGTAAGATTTGCAAAGTAAAACAACATTTCAGCAAAATCTTCAGTTTCTCTGCTCAGAAAGATGAAAACAGGCATTTTCTGGAGGAAAGTGGTATTCCAGTATTCTGACCCCTGTCGCCTGCTCTCCTGACCCTGTGTCCTCAGCTGCTCCCTGACAGCATCCACAGCATCCACAGCATTCCAGGCTGCTCCTGCAGCCTGCTGAGGGCAATGGGCAGGGTCCATCCGGAGTGGGGCTTGGTGGGATCTCCTGGTGCTGACAACCACAAGTTACACCGGGTTTCACCCCCCCTTGCCTGAGGACAGCTGCCAGGGGGACACGGAGTTGAGTGCAAGAAGTTGCTGCTCCCCAGGAAGAGCGGAGGGCAGCAGCCTCTTTGAAATTCCCTTCACATGGATGCTGGGAGCCAGGAGGGGCTCTGAGCTGGGGAGAGCTTGGGGTTTGTTTTCTCTCTGCAGAGTTCCTGTCAGATTCTCAGCTCTCAGAGGAGATGGAGGGCTGAGAAGCACTGCCGGGGGCTGCAGGGACCTCCCTGGCCGTGAGCAAATCCTCAGTGCTGGTGTCGGTGCTGACAGCCACGGCCTCCCTGCCCTCACACCACCTGCCCGTCACTTTGATCCTCTCCCAGGACTGACTCCCACACCTGACAGAAATCCTCAGTTTTTACACATCCCCATTTTGGCAGCCAACCCCCCCCAAGAGCTCTCTTTGGCCCAGGGTCCCAGGGGCAGAGGCCTCCTCGCTGGCCTCGCTCTCATGGAGCATCCCCAGGCCCCTTCTGGTCCTTATCCACCTCAGGGCTATGGTACTGCCTGCCAAAATCCTTTCTCTTTCAACCTGTAGGAGAAGAAGGGCTGAGGGTGATGAACAAGATGTCAATCATGAAATGAAGTGTCTCAGAGACAAGCTGTGCCTGCTCCACCCCTGGTTCTCCACCATCCTGGTGAAATGCCCTGGATGGAGGCAGGGTCTGTGCCAGCTCCATCTCTCCAGGGTGACAGAATCACTGAATGTTTGGGGTCAGAAGGGAGTTCTGGAGATCCACCAGTCCCCAGCAGGATCCCCCAGGGCAGGGCACACAGGAACACATCCAGAGGGTTTGGAAAGGCTCCAGAGAAGGAGACTCCACAACCTCTCTGGGCAGCCTGGGCCAGGGCTCCCTCACCCTCACACTCCAGAAGTTTCTCCTCATCTTGAGGTGGAACTTCCCATGTTCCAGCTCCAACCCTTATTTCTTGTCCTGGGCACCCCAGACCAGAGATTGTCCCCTTCCTCTTGCCCCCCACCCCTCAGATATTGATGGACATTCAGCAGATCTCCTCTCAGCCTTTTCCTCAAGGCTGAACAGCCTCGTGTCCTGCACCTTCTTGCTCTCCCTCCATTTTCCAAGGCTCCAACCATGTCTCTAGTCTCAGTTACCCTCCAAGCCTCTCTAAAACCCTGGTGCATTGAAAGGTGAGGAATTGAAGAGCAGCTGATGAAAGGGCCTCAGCAGCACACGCTGCTGAATGTCCCCAAGGTTGGCACCTGAAGAGGGTCTCTTGGGTGGGGAGGCATTTGTGATGGGTTTCCATAGCTCTGGCTCCTGCCAGGTGGCCGTGGCTGTGTTTTTGTGGAGGTGCTGTGAGCCAGATTGTAGGACAAGAGAGAAGACACAGGTAGACACGTCCTGGGTTTACAGATGTGATGGGAAGAGCTGGGAGGCAGCCGGAGATGCTGTGCAAGAAATTGAGAGTGTTGGGTTTTTTTGTTTGCCCCAAAACTTTTCTTTTTGCTGCCGTGGTTTCAGTATCCTCCCTTGTGGGTGGAGGTGGGGATGCAAACCTGCAGCTTCTGAGGGCCAAGATAAATATGTCCCATCCTGGCTCAGCACCAGGAGGATGGGTTTGCCCTCAAGTGAGCCCCTTGCTGCTGTCAGGCTCCGTGTGGGGATGCTGATCCCGGGGTTCAGAACCCTTTCCATGCACAGGTGCCACCACAGGACCTGCTGCCCACACTCCCTGGTGCCCAGGCTGAGGGTTGCAGGATGTCACCTTGCAGCCCAGCCCTGCAGGAGACCCAGAGCCTGTGGAGCTCAATCAGACCTCACAGCACCTCACACTACCTGAAAGGAGTATGGGAAAGCTGGGGAGGAACTTTTTACCAGGGCATGGAGTGGTGGGAGCAAGGGAAAAGGTTTCAAGCTGCAAGAGGGGAGATTGGGATGAGATTTGGGGAAGAAATTGTTTGGTATGAGGGTGCTGAGCCCCTGGCCCAGGTTTCCCAGAGCAGCTGTGGCTGCCCCATCCCTGGCAGTGTTGAAGGACGCATTGGATGGGGCTTGGAGATCTCATCTCAATCACTTCTTTCAGCTTGAAACCATTCCCCCTCATTCCATACCCCCAGGCCCTTGTCCAAAGTCCCACAGCTTCTCTGGGAAACCTGAGCCAGGGGCTCAGCACCCTCACACCAAACAATTTCTTCCGCAAATTTCATCTCACTCTCCCCTCTCCCAGTTCAAAGCCATTCCCCCTCATCCCATCCCTCCAGGCCCTTGTCCCAAGTCCCTCCCCAGCTTTCCTGGAGCCCTGTCAGGTACTAGAAGGTGCTCTAAGGTCTCATATACAAAGGCAAATCCCCTGAATAGATTCTTCTGGGGGGCAACCAGAGCACAGTTGCTGTCTGCTACGTGTGCTGCATCTCCTCATCTTGCCTGTCATGTCCAAACCTGGGCTCCCACCTATCCCAACCAGCATCAAGGAGCAACCACCTCACAATCAGGGATCAAGAAAATCCTCCAGACACAGAAAAGCCAGAAAAGCCCCATGCAACCCCCTGCTCTGCTGATCTTCAGACCCTGCAGGTGGCTGAGCCCTGACTTGGAGCTTACCTGGGACAAAGTGGAAGTGTCGGGAAGCCCAGTCCCCCCCCCTGAGCCCTGCCCCAGCCCAGCTGCTGGTTTTTCTCTCCCCTGGTTTCCTGCCATGGTCCTGGGCTCCCAGCTGTGCTTCCCAACCTTTCCCAGTGGGTTTTTTCTTGCTGAAGTGGAGCAGAGCATGAAATATGAATGAGCCGCCGCGGTCTGTCGCGTGCTGCTGGGCTGGACCCCGACTCGATTAGTGCTGATGTTTCTTTCATGAGTGAGAGGCTTTCTCCTCTCCCCAGCTCTCCTCCACAAACACCAAGCTCAGTCACGGAAGCAGACGGCTGATTAACCACCCACTGCCTGGCTCTGCTCCTGCCTGCCAGCCCTCCACTCCCTCCCTCCTGTCCCTGTCCCCATCCACTGCTGTCCCCAACACCTCCCACCTCTCCAGAGCCCACCCTCACCCTGCTGCCAGCCTTGAGTTTCAATTCTGTGGACAGAACAAGAGGAAATGGCCTCGAGTTGCCCCGTGTGGGGTTAGGTTGGAATTTGGGAACAATTTCTTCCTCAAAAGGATTGTCAGTCCCTGAGCCAGGATGTGCAGAGCGGGGGTGGAGTCCCCAATCCTGGAGGAGTTTCAGCACTGTGGAGATGTGGTGCTGAGGGATATGGGATAGTGTGGGGGCAGCAGTTGGACTCAATGATCTTAGAAGTCTTTTCCAACCAAAAAAATGCTATAATTCCTGTGTCAAATGCAGAATTGTCTTCATGTTGTGATGGGTCTGAGCACAGCTGGACACAGCAGCAGTGTGAAGGGAAGAGGTTCTTGGTGTGGAGGGGTGCAAAGCAGTTACCTCCTACACGAAGGACACAGCTTCTGCTCCTGCTCTGGAGATTCTTCTCCGCAGGCTGATAAATGCTCTCTCTTCAGCAAAATCTTGATGATTTTCCTAATGGCCAGGCCTGCAAAATAAGCCTGGCTCCTGAGGATTCAGCTGGGTTATTTCAGGCAGCTAATTGTACCTAGCAAGGACATTCCCACTGTTCAAATACTGCAGTTATCTGGGGCAATGTGAGTGCTCACAGCCTTCCTCAGGGCTGCTCTGTGGGGCAGGGGGAAGGGGACACAGCAAAGATCATGCTGCCTCCCTCTCTGTCCTTTCGTAAGGTCACCTTGAAGCTGAAAACTCTGTGCATCCCAACCTGCCTCAGGTTTCTTTCTGCACAGCAGCCATTCCTCCCTAGCTCCATCTCCCCCATGGGGATGTAACTGGGTGGGTGGATGGTGGCAGAGCAGTAGACTTGGTCTGTCCTGATTTCAGGAAGGCACTGGACACCCTCTCCCACAGCACCCTTGGAGCTAAACTGAAGCAGTGTGGCCTGGATGCTGGATGTGAGGTGGAGCAGGAGGTGGGTGAAGGATAAAAGCCAGAGAGGTGCAGTCACTGGGATGGAGTCCAGTTGGAAGTCTGTTTCTAGGAGAGTCCCTCAAGGGTCAGTACTGGGACCAGTACTATTCAGTGTATTTATTGATGACCTGGAAGAGGGAACAGAGTGCACTATCAGCAAACAGAAAACTGGGTGGAGGGGCTGAGCCCCCAGGAGGCTGTGCTGCCATTCAGAGGGACCTGGACAGGCTGGAGAGTTGGGCAGGGGGGAATTCAATGTATTACAACTAGGGCAAGTGTGAAGTCTTACACCTGGGAAAGAACAACCCCAGGTACCAGTATAGGCTGGGGACTGAGCTGTTGGAGAGCAGCAGAGGGGAAAGGGACCTGGGGGTGCTGGTGGATGGAAGGATGCCCATGAGCCAACAATGTGTCCTGGTGGCCAAGAAGGCCAGTGGCACCTGGGGGGCATTAGAAGGGGGTGGTCAGTAGAGAGAGAGGTTCTCCTCCTCCTCTGCTCTGCCCTGCTGGGGCCACATCTGGAATATTGTGTCCAGTTCTGGGCCCCTCAGTTCCAGAAGGACAGGGAACTGCTGGAGAGAGTCCAGAGCAGAGGCACCAAGGTGCTGGAGGGAGTGGAACATCTCCTGGGGAGGAAAGGCTGAGGGAGCTGGGAATCTGCAGCTTGGAGAGGAGGAGACTGAGGGGTGAGCTCATTGATGTTTATAAATATGTAAGGGGTGAGTGCCAGGAGGATGGAGTCAAGATTTTCTCAGGGGTGACTGATAATAGGACAAGGGGCAATGGTTATAAACTGGAGCATGGGTGGTTCTGTGTAAATATTAGGAAGAATTTTTTCACTGTGAGGGTGAGGGAGCCCTGGCCCAGGCTGCCCAGGGAGGTTGTGGAGTCTCCTTCTCTGGAGACATTCCAAACCCACCTGGATGTGTTCTGTGTGACCTCCTGGAGGTGACCCTGCAGGGGGTTGGACTAGATTTTGAGGTCCCTTCCAACCCCTGACTTTCTGTGATTCCATGATCTCACACATGAGCACGTGCCTTACACTCAGCAGGGTCTTGGTTGCCCCTTTCCCACATTACCAGCTGCAGGAGGCATCAAAAGCACCAGGGCTTTGCACAAAATTAAATATTTGATTATCTGGAAAGGGCTGAGTAATTTTGCAGCTGAAAACTTTCCCTCTGCCTCTTGCATCCCTGGATTGCATCTGTGCTGTTAATCATGTGCATGCATAAAATTGCCCAGGCAGTACCAGTGGGGGCCAAAAAACCTCCATCTGTGAAGATTTTCAGCTCTCAGTTTGGTCAAGGGCAAGCTGATCTGACTTTGGAGTTAGCTGTGAGCTGGGGGCTGGACTGTGGCTCTCCAGAGAGCCCTCCCAACCTAAATCTTTGGCTGAGTCTTGTTCCCTGACAGCCCTGGCAACTTGGCCCCTCCAGGCTGTGTGCTTTCTTGCTGGAACAATCTATTCTATTCTCTCTAGGGTTGTTTTGTTCTAGGAAAAGCCATGTCCTTTCTTACACATGGATTTCCATCCTGTGTTCCCAGCCAGAGACTCACTGCCCTGCAGCAGGTACACTCCAGGAGGTGGTGTCATTGGCTCCAGAGCTCATTGCTCCCCCTGCCCACACACAGTGGGACATCTTGGGTGCCATTTCAGACATGCTGTGGCACCATTCATGTGGGTGGAATGCACAGGCCAGCTCTCTGCCCCAAAGCCCAGGGCTTAACATGTTCTTCTGCTCACACTCTGAGGGGGAATCAACGTGATGGAGCAGGAACAGCCTCCAGGGCATGACTGGTCTGCTGGAATAAATGGAGTAGTGGTGGGACAAGGGATGAGCAGCCCAGATGCACCATCGTGGGTGCTTCAGCCTCTGAAGAACTGACCCACTCCTGTCAGGGATTAACACTGTCCTGGCAATTAAACTGAATAACAGCTGCTCTCTATTAATCCCTCTCCCCTCCCTGATAAAGAAAGGAGAGAGAATAAGGGAGAGAGACTGATGGGTTGGAAACTAAACTACACAGCTTTAATGAAACAGTGATGATAAATAGGAAAAATTACTAAATATATACAAATATACAGGAAAAATAGATCCCACGTTCCTCCCCCCTTTTCCCCAATAACTCTCACATCCCCACCGAGGCTGCAGGGCAGCCCTGGGAAAGTCCAGGCTGGAATCCTGGGGTCAGGAGCAGTTGGGAGCTGGAGGCAGAACACACAGATTCAGGCTGGAATGGATCAGGAGCACAGGCAGAGGAAGGGATGGAATCCTCCCAGGATGCTGAAGCAAACAGGGACAGGGGAAGAAGGGGAAGCAGGAAGGGGTTTGACCCTCGTGATCCCTCAAATTTATCCTGAGTATGAGGTGTATGGGATGGAATACTCTGTTTGGTCAGTTCTGGCATCTATCTTGTCCGGTCCTCCCCAAAGAGGGGTTCAGGTGGGACCTCTTTACTCCTTCTGGAGGGTAAAATGTTCCTCAGAACCGAGCAGTGGTTTGGTTCTGCAGCCCATTCTCCAGCAGTAACTATAACCATGGAGTGGGATCAGTCCCAGAAGCTGCCACTGCCTGAGAAACTTGCTGTTCATTTCAGCAAGTGCAGCTACTGCTGAGAGACTGAGCTGAAAGCAGAAGCACCAGACAGAAAATCACCTTTATCCTGGCCCAAACCAGGACAACTCCCAAATCCCCAGTCCCACCACCTTTCTTATCCCGAGGTGCTGCTTTGGGGAGCACATCCCCAGCCCAGGATTCCTGCTCTTCCCCAGCAGCAGCTCTGGCTGCCCCTCTGCCCAGCCAGGGGGAGGCTGTTTACTGGGTTGCTGCTCCCAGCCAGTTTCCACGGCTCTGCCTTTGGCTTCAGCAGGGGGAAAGCAGGGATGGAGGCATCCGAGCAGTGATCCCATGTCCCTGGGGAGCACTTGACACGCAATTCCTCTCGCACAGCCCGCGCTTTACACGCTATTGCTGGCACAACACAGCAAGCAGCCCAGGCTTTCTCTGACACGGGCTCCAGCTCCCTGGCTTGTCCTTCTCCTGGCCACCAGACCAAGGGGATGGGCACCCCTGGGTGCTGCTCCAGCAGCAGGGGTCTCAACAGAGCCCAGGGTAAACCCTCCCTTTGCTTTGCCTGTCTCTGCCTGCTCACTGCCTGGCTACCCCTGGTGATGCTGTGCAGGGATGGGGACATCTTCCCCCAGCAGTCACTGGTGGGAGGTGACCATCCCAGCCACAGCAAGCAATTCACCACTCCACCAGGCCACTATGGTTAATAGATTATTTTTCAAACTGAAATTACCATTCTTGGCTCTTTTGGCCAGGCTTTACAGTGTGTCTCAGTTTTCATCCAGCTCCATCTGATCGTGGTTAGCCCTCCCATGGACCAGGCTTAGTGGTGTAAACCCAAGGCCTTCCTGAACTGGTTCCAGTGGTCCTGCCCTGGAAGGTCTCTACTTACCCTGCAGCTCCTCCTGGTCCTTCACCCATCCTCCTATACCCAGCCTGAGGGGTGTCCAGACCCTATAGATACCATGGGGTGATCATAACCCCTCCAGGTGTTCCTAGATCAGAGGCCATTGCTCCAGCTCTTCCACTTCAATTTTGAGGCTGTTTCTATGCAGAGGGTTCCATGTTTTTTTTCCTCTGTACCTTTCTCTGCTGTGAAGTTTCTCTGCTGTAGCATTAGCCAGGAACCCCCCTCAGCCAGCTCTCCCTGACAAGCCTCACCTGGGGCTCAGAGCTTCAGGAAAGAGGGGAGGAGGCCCTCGGGGTCACAGCGAGTGAATCTGTCACTGGAAGGGCAGGCCAGCAAGCACACTGTGACAAGAGGGGACACCAAAGCACAGGAGCTGCCCCTGAGGGTCCAGTCCAGGTGGGAAATTGAGGGGGTTTGGAAACAGGAATGTCCTAACCAGAGGAGAAGCACTACCCCATGCTGCTGAGGTGTGGGCACCAAAGGGTGAGGAGTGAGCAAGAAGCTGGTTATGGGGGACCTCTGGTTGCCCCTGTCAGTGCCACCAGAGCAGTGACATTGTCCCCAGGGGCATGCAGAAGGATGTCCCCATGCCCAGGGATGCTCTGGGGGGGCTCTGTGGGGTGGCAGGGCAGTGCCGTGCGGGCTGGGGCTGCAGGGGATGGATGGTTGGTGGCTCCTCTTCTCCTGGACATCAGGCTCCAGACTCCACCTGCTGAAATAAAAGTGGAATTTCCCCGAGCTGGCTGTGCTGAGGGGATGCACTGGTGCTCAGCACTGTGCAGGAGGAGACCAGGGCTGGCGGGGATGAACTGGGCTATGGATGCAGCCTTGAGAATGTGGGTGTTTCCCGGGAAAGCTGAAACCTCCACTCAGCTGGACCAGCAGCAACATCAGGAGCAGTCTGACTCCCCCAGCAGCTGGTTCTGCCAGCATCATTGGGGTCAGCCATGGCTTTTTGCAGCATCCCCCTGGTACCTGGGAGTTTGTCCTGTGGATGTGCTGCCTGGGTGGATGGATGGATGCCCAGAGGCACGGAGCAAAGGAGCTGCCACCCCAGTTTCTTCACTGGGAATGTCCCATCAGGGATGCAGGGCTGCATGGTCATGCATGGTGGAGGCTGCACCAGAGAATGCCCAGGATGTGCCTGCAGTGCTGTAGCAGCAAAAAGCTGGTTTTCCCCTTCCTGGTGTTCCAAGAGGCAGTCAGGGGTGGTGTGTCCAGGTGCAATGCTCCTCTGCCCACCCCCCAGGCCTGGGTCTGTCCCCTCTCTCTGTGAGTGCTGCAAGGAGAGGGGGGAGCCTTGGGGCAGGATGTGGCCCTGGGAGGAGCTGTGGGGGACCCAAGTTGTCCCTCCTGCTCCCTTCTGCTCCCGACTCTGCTGGCAGGGAAGGGAGGAACAGCTCCTGCCCACTTATTTCTGAGGAAAGAGAAAATAGAGACTGGTGATTTTCTCTGGGGGGCTGAGCACAGATCAATCTCAATGTGTTCTGTGAAGCCTAAAGGACACCTTGAAAACTTCTTTTGTCAGGAAAGAAGATGATTTCTCTCTCCCTAGAGCTCCCTGGGGACTTCCCAACAGATTTCCAGCATCTAAGAGAGCATCTTCCCTGTGCCACCTCCCCTGACAACCTCCGGCACGGCATGCCCAGGGGCTGCTGCTGAGCAGTGGGAACCATTTCCATGGATGCACGTTTATCCTCAGGATTCTTGCAGTTTCTTCTCTCTGTGACATCTCTCACGTATCCCTGGATGGGGAATGTGCCAATGAGAGAGTTACATACCAGTCCCACAGGTCCTGGCACAGGGGCAGTTTGGTCTCTGATGCTCACTCCCTCTTAGGCTCAGCCACACAAACTCATCCCACACCTCAGTGATGAGGCTGAGCTGCCTTCCGCTCAGCTTGGAGCACCTTCCAGTGCCTGAAGGGGCTCAAGGAAAGCTGGGGAGGGACTTGGGACAAGGGCCTGGAGGGATGGGATGAGGGGGAATAGTTTCAAACTGAAAGAGAGTAGATTTAGGTGGGACACGAGGAAGAAATTGTTTGGTGTGAGGGTGCTGAGCCCCTGGCCCAGGTTTCCCAGAGAAGCTGTGGCTGCCCCATCCCTGGCAGTGCTGAAGGTTGGATGGGGCTTGGAGCACCCTGGGCTGGTGGGAGGTGTCCCTGCCCATGGCAGGGGGATGGAACTGGGTGAGCTTTAAGGTCTCTCCCAACCCAAACCATTCCATGATTCTTTGCAGGGTCAGCTCTCCCCTCATCTGTCCCTGGTGTCAGCCAAGGAAAGCTCAGGGAGACAGCTCAGGTCATCGTTAGGATCCCTGCAGAGCAGGAGAATTCAGGAGATTCCCATGGAACAGGAGTGTCCCTCTCCCCATTGCAGCTGCCTCTTCCATCCCTCCCAGCTCATCCTGCTCCCGTAATTGGCTCTGCCGCAGCCTCTTTGCTCGGTACAGCAGAAGGGACACAAGACTCAGTGAGAAGAAGGGGAGTAGAGTTTGGAGGTGGGGGGGAAGGGCAAGCAGACATTTCATAGACCCCCCCTATTGCTATGTTTGCCCACCAGCTGCTGCTGATAGGCCCGAAATAAGGATGAAAAGTTAAGGGGATGGATCGTAGAGGCCGTGCCCAGCAGCACACTGGGTTTTCCACAACAGCCACCACTACCCCCAGCTCCGTGACACACTGAGGGCACCTCAGCCCTTTCCCTGATCCAGATGGGAGAGCTCACCACCCACAGGGAAATGTCCCCATGTCCCAGAAGCTCCACTCAAGGCCCGTTGCTTTGATACTGTGATTTAGCAACATGAAAACTGTTGCGTTCCGAAATTNATGGCTCCATCCCCTCCCTCCCAAGGCTTGGGAAAGGGAAAACCAGGTTGTGGAGGAAAGGACACTCCCTGCAGCCTCCTGGAGTTCCCCTGCAGTGCTAGGCAAGGCTAAGAGGCTCACCAGACATAGATGGGGAATGGAGAGGGTATTTTCCTTTCTCTGAGCTGCTGGGGACTCTGAATGGGTGGGATTTGCATGAGCTGATCCTTACCCGCAGCTGTAACCCTTCCATGGCTGCTCCAAAGTCTCTTCTCATCTCCTGTGCTGTCTGGCTCCACCAACAAAAGGCTGATAAAACCCTGGGGTGAAAAGAAACAAAATGTTAGGGGCAAAAAGAAAAAAAAAAAAAAGTTTAAAAAGGAGTCAGAGCAAGGAGGGAAGCCCAGAGAATCAAAGCCCAGCCCAGGTGAACCAGCATGTAGGGACTGGCTTTGGATAGGGGGCTAACCAAAGTAACCCCAGTAACAAAAAGTCCCCAGTAACACCTTCCCACTCTTGACCTCTGGTTTGGCACCTTGTGTTTAGGGAGAGGGTTGGCCCCAACCTCTGGGACTTGCCAGGCCCCAGGACCATCTTCTTCCCACCTCCCAAGCACAAGGAACTGGAACCTTGAGACTCCCAGGGCTGATGCATTTCCGAAGTCCCTGCCCAGCAGGGTCCTCCCAGCCCCATTCAGCTCAGCCCCAGCGTCTACACAGCCACCACCACCCTCATCAGGGTTGGGATTCACAGCCCCAGCCAAGAAATGGTCTGAGAGACCTGGAAGTGCCAAGATGATGGCATGGATCCCACCTCTGCCATAAAAATGTCCCTCTTGCCTTGATCCTGGCAGCAGCAATCCAACAGACAACCCCCCAACAAAGAGCTCTTACCAGCCTTGCTGCTACCCTCCAGCTTCCAGTGCCAATGAATTTGGGGCTGTCCTGGAGCTGCAGATGTTAAGAGCAGCGGAAGCCCTAATCCCAGCCTCTCAGAGCACAGATTAATCATCCCTCCTCCAGCAATGCAGCATCTGTGCAGGGCTGCAGCCAAAAGGGAGAGATTGCTGCTGGTTCCCTGGCTCAAACACTAGAGAAGAGTGGGAAATGGGGAGCTGGGGAGGAGGGTACCTGTCCCACTGTGAGCTGGAAATGGTGACATCGAGCTGCCATCCCCATGTAAAGCACATTATAAAATGCTCCCCAAAGAGGAGGGGATGGTGATGCCACCAGTTATGCTCCAAATCCATGGGGTATGAACCTCAAGGGTCCTGAAATCCCTTCTTCAGGTGTTCACAGGTAAGGGCATTGTGTCTTCAATGCCATTCCTTCATTTCAGTATCTCCAGTAGTGGCTGAAGCACTGAGAGGTGCTCTGGTGCATGGGACAAGAGATGAGCTCATTCCCAATCAGAGCAGATCAAGCTCCTCCCAGTTTTGTTGATACACAATTCTGGGAATTCCCAATTCCTTCTGTCCCAACCTTCTCAAACTTTTTCTTCACAGTCTGTGCAGTGATCAAAGCCAAAGAGAAGAAGTGTCCATGGAATCACAGAATGTTCAGGGTTGGAAGGGAGCTCTGGAGATCCCCGAGCCCGATCCCCCCGGGCAGGGCAGGTGTCAGGGTTTAACACTGGCCTGGCAATTAAACCAAATAACAGATGCTCTCTATTAATCCCCCTCCCTGATAGAGAAAGGAGAGAGAATAAGGGAGAGAGACTGATGGGTTGGAAACTAAACTGCACAGCTTTAATGAAACAGTAATGATAAATAGGAAAAATTACTAAATATATACAAATATACAGGAAAAATAAGATCCCACGTTCCTCCCTCCTTTCCCCCAATAACTCTCACATCCCCACCGAGGCTGCAGGGCAGCCCTGGGAAAGTCCAGGCTGGAATCCTGGGGTCAGGAGCAGTTGGGAGCTGGAGGCAGAACACACAGATTCAGGCTGGAATGGATCAGGAGCACAGGCAGAGGAAGGGATGGAATCCTCCCAGGATGCTGAAGCAAACAGGGACAGGGGAAGAAGGGGAAGCAGGAAGGGGTTTGACCCTTGTGATCCCTCAAATTTATCCTGAGTATGAGGTGTATGGGATGGAATACTCTGTTTGGTCAATTTTGGTCACCTCTCTTGTCATCTCCTCCCCAAAGAAGGGTTGCAGGGTGACCTCCTTACTCCTTTTCTCCTTCTGGAGGGCAAAATGTTCCTCAGAACCGAGCAGTGGTTTGGTTCTGCAGCCCATTCTCCAGCAGTAACTATAACCCTGGAGTGGGATCAGTCCCAGAAGCTGCCACTGCCTGAGAAACTTGCTGTTCATTTCAGCAAGTGCAGCTACTGCTGAGAGACTGAGCTGAAAGCAAAAGCACCAGACAGAAAATCACCTTTATCCTGGCCCAAACCAGGACAACTCCCAAATCCCCAGTCCCACCACCTTTCTTATCCCGAGGTGCTGCTTTGGGGAGCACATCCCCAGCCCAGGATTCCTGCTCTTCCCCAGCAGCAGCTCTGGCTGCCCCTCTGCCCAGCCAGGGGGAGGCTGTTTACTGGGTTGCTGCTCCCAGCCAGTTTCCACGGCTCTGCCTTTGGCTTCAGCAGGGGGAAAGCAGGGATGGAGGCATCCGAGCAGTGATCCCATGTCCCTGGGGAGCACTTGACACGCAATTCCTCTCGCACAGCCCGCGCTTTACACGCTATTGCTGGCACAACACAGCAAGCAGCCCAGGCTTTCTCTGACACGGGCTCCAGCTCCCTGGCTTGTCCTTCTCCTGGCCACCAGACCAAGGGGATGGGCACCCCTGGGTGCTGCTCCAGCAGCAGGGGTCTCAACAGAGCCCAGGGTAAGCCCTCCCTTTGCTTTGCCTGTCTCTGCCTGCTCACTGCCTGGCTACCCCTGGTGATGCTGTGCAGGGATGGGGACATCTTCCCCCAGCAGTCACTGGTGGGAGGTGACCATCCCAGCCACAGCAAGCAATTCACCACTCCACCAGGCCACTATGGTTAATAGATTATTTTTCAAACTGAAATTACCATTCTTGGCTCTTTTGGCCAGGCTTTACAGTCTGTCTCAGTTTTCATCCAGCTCCATCTGATCGTGGTTAGCCCTCCCATGGACCAGGCTTAGTGGTGTAAACCCAAGGCCTTCCTGAACTGGTTCCAGTGGTCCTGCCCTGGAAGGTCTCTACTTACCCTGCAGCTCCTCCTGGTCCTTCACCCATCCTCCTATACCCAGCCTGAGGGGTGTCCAGACCCTATAGATACCATGGGGTGATCATAACCCCTCCAGGTGTTCCTAGATCAGAGGCCATTGCTCCAGCTCTTCCACTTCAATTTTGAGGCTGTTTCTATGCAGAGGGTTCCATGTTTTTTTTCCTCTGTACCTTTCTCTGCTGTGAAGTTTCTCTGCTGTAGCATTAGCCAGGAACCCCCCTCAGCCAGCTCTCCCTGACAAGCCTCACCTGGGGCTCAGAGCTTCAGGAAAGAGGGGAGGAGGCCCTCGGGGTCACAGCGAGTGAATCTGTCACTGGAAGGGCAGGCCAGCAAGCACACTGTGACAAGAGGGGACACCAAAGCACAGGAGCTGCCCCTGAGGGTCCAGTCCAGGTGGGAAATTGAGGGGGTTTGGAAACAGGAATGTCCTAACCAGAGGAGAAGCACTACCCCATGCTGCTGAGGTGTGGGCACCAAAGGGTGAGGAGTGAGCAAGAAGCTGGTTATGGGGGACCTCTGGTTGCCCCTGTCAGTGCCACCAGAGCAGTGACATTGTCCCCAGGGGCATGCAGAAGGATGTCCCCATGCCCAGGGATGCTCTGGGGGGGCTCTGTGGGGTGGCAGGGCAGTGCCGTGCGGGCTGGGGCTGCAGGGGATGGATGGTTGGTGGCTCCTCTTCTCCTGGACATCAGGCTCCAGACTCCACCTGCTGAAATAAAAGTGGAATTTCCCCGAGCTGGCTGTGCTGAGGGGATGCACTGGTGCTCAGCACTGTGCAGGAGGAGACCAGGGCTGGTGGGGATGAACTGGGCTATGGATGCAGCCTTGAGAATGTGGGTGTTTCCCGGGAAAGCTGAAACCTCCACGCAGCTGGACCAGCAGCAACATCAGGAGCGGTCTGACTCCCCCAGCAGCTGGTTCTGCCAGCATCATTCAGGTCAGCCATGGCTTTTTGCAGCATCCCCCTGGTACCTGGGAGTTTGTCCTGTGGATGTGCTGCCTGGGTGGATGGATGGATGCCCAGAGGCACGGAGCAAAGGAGCTGCCACCCCAGTTTCTTCACTGGGAATGTCCCATCAGGGATGCAGGGCTGCATGGTCATGCATGGTGGAGGCTGCACCAGAGAATGCCCAGGATGTGCCTGCAGTGCTGTAGCAGCAAAAAGCTGGTTTTCCCCTTCCTGGTGTTCCAAGAGGCAGTCAGGGGTGGTGTGTCCAGGTGCAATGCTCCTCTGCCCACCCCCCAGGCCTGGGCCTGTCCCCTCTCTCTGTGAGTGCTGCAAGGAGAGGGGGGAGCCTTGGGGCAGGATGTGGCCCTGGGAGGAGCTGTGGGGGACCCAAGTTGTCCCTCCTGCTCCCTTCTGCTCCCGACTCTGCTGGCAGGGAAGGGAGGAACAGCTCCTGCCCACTTATTTCTGAGGAAAGAGAAAATAGAGACTGGTGATTTTCTCTGGGGGGCTGAGCACAGATCAATCTCAATGTGTTCTGTGAAGCCTAAAGGACACCTTGAAAACTTCTTTTGTCAGGAAAGAAGATGATTTCTCTCTCCCTAGAGCTCCCTGGGGACTTCCCAACAGATTTCCAGCATCTAAGAGAGCATCTTCCCTGTGCCACCTCCCCTGACAACCTCCGGCACGGCATGCCCAGGGGCTGCTGCTGAGCAGTGGGAACCATTTCCATGGATGCACGTTTATCCTCAGGATTCTTGCAGTTTCTTCTCTCTGTGACATCTCTCACGTATCCCTGGATGGGGAATGTGCCAATGAGAGAGTTACATACCAGTCCCACAGGTCCTGGCACAGGGGCAGTTTGGTCTCTGATGCTCACTCCCTCTTAGGCTCAGCCACACAAACTCATCCCACACCTCAGTGATGGGGCTGAGCTGCCTTCCGCTCAGCTTGGAGCACCTTCCAGTGCCTGAAGGGGCTCAAGGAAAGCTGGGGAGGGACTTGGGACAAGGGCCTGGAGGGATGGGATGAGGGGGAATAGTTTCAAACTGAAAGAGAGTAGATTTAGGTGGGACACGAGGAAGAAATTGTTTGGTGTGAGGGTGCTGAGCCCCTGGCCCAGGTTTCCCAGAGAAGCTGTGGCTGCCCCATCCCTGGCAGTGCTGAAGGTTGGATGGGGCTTGGAGCACCCTGGGCTGGTGGGAGGTGTCCCTGCCCATGGCAGGGGGATGGAACTGGGTGAGCTTTAAGGTCTCTCCCAACCCAAACCATTCCATGATTCTTTGCAGGGTCAGCTCTCCCCTCGTCTGTCCCTGGTGTCAGCCAAGGAAAGCTCAGGGAGACAGCTCAGGTCATCGTTAGGATCCCTGCAGAGCAGGAGAATTCAGGAGATTCCCATGGAACAGGAGTGTCCCTCTCCCCATTGCAGCTGCCTCTTCCATCCCTCCCAGCTCATCCTGCTCCCGTAATTGGCTCTGCCGCAGCCTCTTTGCTCGGTACAGCAGAAGGGACACAAGACTCAGTGAGAAGAAGGGGAGTAGAGTTTGGAGGTGGGGGGGAAGGGCAAGCAGACATTTCATAGACCCCCCCTATTCCTATGTTTGCCCACCAGCTGCTGCTGATAGGCCCGAAATAAGGATGAAAAGTTAAGGGGATGGATCGTAGAGGCCGTGCCCAGCAGCACACTGGGTTTTCCACAACAGCCACCACTACCCCCAGCTCCGTGACACACTGAGGGCACCTCAGCCCTTTCCCTGATCCAGATGGGAGAGCTCACCACCCACAGGGAAATGTCCCCATGTCCCAGAAGCTCCACTCAAGGCCCGTTGCTTTGATACTGTGATTTAGCAACATGAAAACTGTTGCGTTCCGAAATTAGGCAGACAAGGAGCTCTCTTTAAGCTGGGGAAAATTACTTCCACATCATTTCAAATTTTCTGCTCTATTAATTTCCCCCTAGTCTGTCATTTGCTTCATCCCAAGGCTCCTGGGGACCAGCAGAGCCTGTGCTAGGCATGATGCTCAGGCTGTTCCTCTTGGGCCAAGTGCTGGTGGCTCTCTGGATTTCCAGGCCCCTGAAAGCTCAGCCCGATCCTGGACTTGCAGGACAGAGGCCTGGGTTGGAAACTAAACTAC
This sequence comes from Florisuga fusca, assembly GCA_038090715.1. Classification (NCBI taxonomy): domain Eukaryota; kingdom Metazoa; phylum Chordata; class Aves; order Apodiformes; family Trochilidae; genus Florisuga; species Florisuga fusca. The sequence goes on from JAAWXA010000039.1 coordinate 5,999,937, forward strand.
ACAGCTTTAATGAAACAGTAATGATGAAAAGGAGAAATTACTAAATATATACAAATATACAGAAAATAATCCCATGTCCCTGCCCCTCCCCCCCAATAACTCTCACATCCCACCGAGGCTGCAGGGCAGCCCTGGGAAAGTCCAGGCTGGAATCCTGGGGTCAGGAGCAGTTGGGAGCTGGAGGCAGAACACACAGATTCAGGCTGGAATGGATCAGGAGCACAGGCAGAGGAAGGGATGGAATCCTCCCAGGATGCTGAAGCAAACAGGGACAGGGGAAGAAGGGGAAGCAGGAAGGGGTTTGACCCTTGTGATCCCTCAAATTTATACTGAGTGTGATGTGTATGGGATGGAATACTCTGTTTGGTCAATTTTGGTCACCTGTCTTGTCTGATCCTCCCCAAAGGAGGGCTGTGGTGTGACCTCTTTACTCCTTTTCTCCTTCTGGAGGGCAAAATGTTCCTCAGAACCGAGCAGTGGTTTGGTTCTGCAGCCCATTCTCCAGCAGTAACTATAACCATGGAGTGGGATCAGTCCCAGAAGCTGCCACTGCCTGAGAAACTTGCTGTTCATTTCAGCAAGTGCAGCTACTGCTGAGAGACTGAGCTGAAAGCAAAAGTACAAGACAGAAAATCACCTTTATCCTGGCCCAAACCAGGCGACCAAAATAACCTTTCTCCAGACCTTACTTCAGAACAGATGCCCTGCTTGCCCAGCCAGCTGGGGCTCTGCCCTGTGCTGCAGGTGAGCACTGCAGGTGGGATGCTCTCCAGCCCTGGGGGTTGGATTAATCCCCCTCCTCCTCCGTCTTCATAAATTTCTTTCCCCACGGTGGTCCCTCATTAGCATCCTACTGCTGCCCTCCCACTGCTTGCCCTGTTCACACCATCCCCAAGGCTGTGGTAGGACTGTATGAATCATTTATCTTCAGCAGCAATTATTGGTACAAACAAGTTATTAATGCTGTGGCTGTCAGCTTGCTCTGAACATCGGACACCAAGTGTGAGGCATAAACACTGCAGAAGATGGATCATTCCATTTCCCCACTCACACAAGCAATTTCAGGGAATTTTCAGCTCTCCAGTATGAGGCAGGCACAGGGTGAATGGTGACAGGGACCATCCTGCAGCCCCAGGAATGCAGCTCAGCACCATGTCATCTCAGGTGTACTGCAACCCTTCCAGGGAAGCCCAGGGGAGGATCTGCCAGAAGAAGCCCCAGAGGAGCAGTGCCTCTTCCCAAACATAGACTCACAGGATGGGTTGGGTTGGAAGGGGCTTTTTAAAGGCCATCTAGTCCAACCCCTGTGCCAAGGGCAGGGACATCTTCAGCTTGGGGGTGTTCAGGCTGGAGAAGAGAAGGCTGCAATGGGGAGACCTTAGAGCACCTTGCAGTGCCTGAAGGGGCTCCAGGAAAGCTGGGGAGGGACTGGGGACAAGGGCCTGGAGGGATGGGATGAGGGGGAATAGTTTCAAACTGAAAGAGTGGAGATTTAGGTGGGACACGAGGAAGAAATTGTTTGGTGTGAGGGTGCTGAGCCCCTGGCCCAGGTTTCCCAGAGAAGCTGTGGCTGCCCCATCCCTGGCAGTGTTGAAGGTTGGATGGGGCTTGGAGCACCCTGGGCTGGTGGGAGGTGTCCCTGCCCATGGCAGGGGGGGCACTGGGGGGGCTTTAAGGTCCCTTCCAACCCAAACCAGTCTGGGATTTGGTGACTCAGTGCATGGACACATTGTAGGGGCCAGGTTCAAAGAGATGGGGAGTGAGGGGCTTCATCATACCCAGGTCTGGGAGAGCTGAAGCCCCTGGAGCAAAGGTTGGTGTCAGGTCCAAGGGGGAGAAATCCATCTCACCAGCTTGTTCTATCACCCAGTCCTTGGAGAGGAGCCAGATGGATTTTGGTGCTGCTGAGTGCCCAAACCCCGTGCCAGCATCCCCTGGGTGCAGGCAGGGAGGTTCTGCTGCTGGCAGCTGGGCCCGTGGCTCATCCAAGCTGAAATCCTCATCTCCTCCCCCTGCCCAAACCATCCCCAGCACCCGCAGCCCCCACTGGCCTCTCCCTGCAGCCCCCTCTGGGAGTATCCCCACCTCACAGCCCCCTGCAGGGACCCCGAGGGTGGGGATTGCAGTTCTGAGAGTGGCAGGAAAGCTTTTTGAGTGACTTCTTCAAAGGCAGAGTGTTGGAGGCTGGGGTCACTGCGAGGCCATTCCCTGTCACTTCCCCATCAGCTCTTCCCCCAAACACACTGAGCTGTTTTCAAACGGATTTAAATGAATCACCTCTACTCCACAGACAAACTTTTTCTCCCCCTCCTTCTCCTTTGAAGATACTCACAACATGTTGGACTTATCAAGACTAATTTTAGAGAGGAAAAAAAAAAACCACACAAAAAAACCCAGAAAAAAAATATGCAAACTACAGACTCAGGCCCCTGAAGACTAAAGCACTGTCTAAGAGCTCTTCTAAGGCGTGCAGATGTGACGGGGCTGCCTTATCTTGGAGTCAGTGCTGGAGTAGAGAGCCACGTAACGAGGGACTATTTCCCATCTGCTGCATAAATCTAAAGTTACTTCAGGCAGAATGAGGAATCAGAAGATACTTCAAAGGCATTTGAGCTCTGTATCTGTGTCAAACCGCAGCTCTAAGCACTCCGTGTTGCCCTCCTATTAAAGATGAACTTTTGTACTCAGTTAGATGTCTTAAAAAGCATAAAACATCAGTTCAGTTGCTTTTCAAGTACTCCCACCCCCACCCCCTGCTCAGCTCCTTTGCAAAATCAGAGGCTGGGAGGATATTTGTGGACAAACAACCCTGGTTCTGCTGCAGAGGTTGCACCCTCAGCACAGGAGGGTTGGCTGGGAGCTCCTGCCCTTCCCCAGCCTTGCTCAGCTCCAAGAGGAAATGTCACCACTCTGTCATGGTACCTGGGGACCAGGGAACCCCTTCCCACTGACATGTCCCCAGCATCCCTTCCCCTTCCCATCTCCCTGCAGCCATCACATCCCTCCCACTTTCACCTTCCCTGGATGAACACCCCTCAGCTGCTCAGCCCCTCTTCCTGTAGCTGTTCTGTCTCCCCCACCATCCCACCTCTCTCCTCTGGACCTGTTTCTCAGTTGTCAGACATATTTTTGGGTGAATAGGCCAAAGCTGCCCATGCTCTTCAACTCAGGGGAGCTGCACCCAAGTTTCTGTGTTGTCCTCAATATTTTCCTTCATAAATTTGCCTTTCTCTTGGCTGCTGGGCATAGTTTCGAGGCACTATCAGGGAGCTCCATGTGGCTGCAAGATCCTTTCTGTGATGATGTTGGTAATTTGGAGCCCCTCAATGTGTTCAGCTTGGGTTGCTTTTCTATCTGAATTATTTTGCATCTTTTGACATAGCCCCAGGTGCCATGCTGTCTCCCAACCCACCATCATTTTTGACCTTTTTTTCAGCTTTCAGAGCTGAACACTGACTGGGTTTGCATTGCTGGTTCTCTGGGTGGTACAAACACACGAACAAGCCCAGGACTCTGCCTGAACTCCTGGGCCCTTGGTGATGAGCTTTTCCACCAGGAAATCTGGGCATCCAGTCCTGGCTTTTGTTTTTTCTCCTTGAAGCTGTCAGTGCACAGGACTGAACCGTGGCACCTTAGCATCTCCAAGAGCCTTTGCTGAGGGACATTAAGCATCACCTTTTGAGACCCAAGTACATGATGTCAACCATCTGGTCCTTCTCCATGTCCTTTTTAACCTCTGCAAAGATCTCTTCAGGATCTGGGAGATCTGATTTCCCTTTACAGAAAATCTCAGGGCACTTCCTTAAGAAATTATATTTATCTGGGTGCCTGTTGAGTCTGTTCCTCACTGTGGTTTGTCTCAGTTGTTTGTTGCAGCACTCAGACCAGCTGGCCGTGTGCTGTCCCGATGGCCCCAGAGAGTTTTCTACAGATTGGTTCACATCTGTCACCTTCCACACCAATTTGAGGTTCCACGTTGGACCTTGAAGATGATTTGATTCTTCCAGGGGAGTCCTGTAGAGCCACCTGGAGATTTGGTGCTGGCTTTGCCCAACACGTCCTCCAGCCCCTCCCTTTGAGGCAATTGCTCAGGTTTATCCCCTGGGAGAGCCCTTGTGGTGTGGAAACCTCCTTGATCTGCGAAAAAAAATGCTGCAAAAATTGAATTTTATTTTTCATGGAGCTGTATTCTCCTCCCATCCCCCTTTTATCCACTGTCATCAATGAGAGCTGACAGCCTCCTGGTGACCTGGCCTCAAAAGTGTGAGAACAAGTTGCATTCTGAGCTTTGAAGCTGCTAGCAAGTCACTCTGGAAAATATTTAATCTGATTCATTAAGGTTTTCCACTTAATTTGCTGGAATCTGGGCACGTTTGTGTTTTCCTGCATTTGGACACGATTTTGTTTCTGAGACACTGTTTCACAGTTTAACCTTTTAAAACCCATCAAGGATGCTGGAGGGGGTTCAAAAGACCATTTCCCCAGCCTCACACACAGCTGGTGGCACTGCAGAGGTTTTACAGGTTTAAAACACTACCAACACTTCTAGGTTTTTGCAAAGTCATCAAGCACTGCCCTGAAAGCCTGGTTTATCAGCCTGGTGCATCAGCCTGGAAGACAGCAGAAGCAGTTATGGACTAACAAGCACAGCCAAACCCCCAAAATAGATTTACCTCATTTGAGAGGCTTTTCCATTAATTTGTTTCACTCCAGGCAAATTATGTGTGCCTCTCAAATCAGGCTTAGTGAAGATCTTAGTCACAAACAATTGGTCTCAAACCTCGGAGATCAAGGGGAGTTGATATCTCTATTTTTTGCTCTAATCTAATTTGATTCCCAAGAGGCTGTGGCTAATGCAGGCACACAATGCAGGGGCAGGGATGTACACGGGGTGTTCAGATCTTGCTCACATCATTATCTCCATCCATGGCAGCTGCCAGTGGTGCTGGGAGGATTTGGGGAGTGGAGGAGCATAGAAACCTTGGCCTGACGCAGCCAGGGTCAAGAGGGGAGGGTGGAGATCTTTTAAATCTGGAAAGGGATTAAATCCAATCCCAGTGACAATTCTGTTTGGGCAGAAAATCTGCATAAACTGCCTGGGACCACAGCAACATAGGAAATTAAGAGATTCATAAACACACAAAGGGGTTCCCAAGCAAGAAGAGGACAAAGGGCCTTGGGATTGACACTGGAGCAAAAGAGCAGAGAGCCTGGTGCTGGAAAGGCAGGGCTGCATCCCCAGAATAGCAGCATCCCCCAAAGAGCAGCATCCCCCAGACAGGCTGGAAAGGATGGTCCATCAGCATCTGCCAGGTCCTGCTCACCACCTGCAGGGCCAGAAACCATTTTTCTCCTTTGTTCTTGTGTTTTCTTGTTTGGGGTTTGTTGTTTTTTTTTTTCTCATAACTCAGCCTCTTGCTTCTCTTCCCTGCAGGAACACCAGAACAGCTGGAATGCTGCACAAGAGAAGAGCAGCCAGGCCTGACACCTCTGTCACCCCAACTGAGGTCAGAAAGGAAGATCCCCCAGCCAGAGAGGCAGGGACCCTGCTTATTTCCCCTCCAGACCATAGCTTTTGCCCACTTTCTCCCAGGATTAGCTGGAATTTTCCCCAGAGAGAGAGCCTGCTGCCAGTTCTCTTCCTTGATACCTGTCTAGCACTGCAAACCCATTCTGGCTTTGCCTTCATCTTTTAGAAGCCTTGGGAATGGGCAGGGAATGTGCTGCTGGGGCCAAGGCTGGAGGTGAGCAATGACTGTGAGTGATGGCTTTGACTCGGTCCGTCTCTCCTGGACTCCCTGGTCCAGGTCCATTTTCTTCTCCTGATAGGGTAGGTCTTGACGTAAGAACCTCTGAGGGCAAAGGATGACTTTAAGGGATCTGGAAGAAGCAATCAGGGATGAGTGGGTAGGCAAAAAGACAAAAAAGTCAAAATGTGAAAATCTGGGAAAAAGTCAGAGCCAGAGATGGTGTAGGGTGGAGCTGCAGGAAGTGTCCTTAGGGGTAATTTCTGTGTTCCAAGATGTTGAGGGTGTTGAAGGTGCCTAAAGAAAAGGAAAGTTGCCATAGAAGAAACTTGAAAAGTTCAGGAATTTGCTGGGAAGGCTGAAACTGCAGCCAGCTCCCATCTCTATCCCATGGCTTCATTAGACACCAAAAGAAGCACGCAGGACCAGGAAGGTTCATCTTGATTCTGCTGGGGGAGCCTTGCCAAGGGAAAAAAAAACCTGGTTAGGGTGACCCAAAGACTGACCGTGTCCAAAGGGGTCTGCACAAAGCAGAGGACAAGATCCCAGATTGTGCCCATGGTGACTGCTGCAAGCGGGGGGACTCCTGAGCCTTTCCCCAAGGTTGGAGATCCAAGCATGGAACTTCAGTGCCAGGAAGGGTCAATGTGGAGCTGATCTGAAGGAGCTCTGTGCCAGCCCCATCTTCCAAAATCCTCTGCTGGAGAAGTCCTGAGAGGGGCTGAGGCAAGTCCTTGGCAAGGAGTAGAAGGGGATGGTCTGTGTTGACATCAGCACACCTGGGCATCCCTTTTTAAATCCTCAGTTTAGCAGCACAAAACTGAGAGGGATGCAGTGATTCAGTGAGGGCTCTGCCTTTGCCTTCCCCTGTCCAAGAAGTTGGTGGTGTTGGGTAAGGAGAAGTTCAACATGAGCTGGAAGCATGAACTGACAGCCCAGAAACCCCCCGTGTCCTGGACTGCAATCCAGCAGTGGGAGCAGCAGGGACAGGGAGGGGATTGTCCCCCTCTGCTCCACTCTGGGAGATCCCCTGCAGTGCTGGGTCCTGTTCTGGGGTCCCCATCAGCAGAAGGACAGGGAGCTGATGGAGCCAGTCCAGAGGAGGCCCTGGAGCTGCTGGGAGGGCTGGAGCAGCTCTGCTCTGGAGCCAGGCTGAGAGAGTTGGGGGTGTTCAGCCTGGAGAAGAGAAGGCTGCAATGGGGAGACCTTAGAGCACCTTCCAGTGCCTGAAGGGGCTCCAGGAAAGCTGGGGAGGGACTGGGGACAAGAACCTGGAGGGATGGGATGAGGGGGAATGGCTTTGACCTGGGAGAGGGGAGATTGAGGTTGGAGATGGGGAAAAAATTGTTTGGTGTGAGGGTGCTGAGCCCCTGGCCCAGGTTTCCCAGAGAAGCTGTGGCTGCCCCATCCCTGGCAGTGTTGAAGGTTGGATGGGGCTTGGAGCAGCCTGGGCTGGTGGGAGGTGTCCCTGCCCATGGCAGGGGGTTGGAACTGGGTGAGTTTTAAGGTTCCTGCAGCCCAAACCATTCTGTGATCCTAAGACCCTCTGCTCAGCCCACTGTAAGCTCCCACAAGAGGCCAGGAGCCATGGAGTGCCCAGGACCTGTGTGAGTCTTGTTTGATTACCCGTAGATGGAGGATGCACACAAGAGAGAGATCATTAATTAATTGTGACTTTCCCAGCATCCAGACTTTGGTTTCTATTGATCTCAGTTTTATCTGGAGTAATAGAGACAATTAGGAGTGAACACAGCAGCAGAAGTTAATTACCAGTGGAATGGAAACTCTGTCTTTCAATTTATTAAACTTTTATCACAAAGCAGCCGTGCTGCAGAGGTGCTGGGAGAGGCAGTGTCCCTGCCCAGCAGGGCACCCCCCACTCCTGACAATCAATAATAAATGATAAACTCCCCCTCCTCCTGAGCAGGGCCAAGGCTCCTCTGCCAAACCCCAGGAACTGAGCCCTGGGAGGAGAAGTTCTGGGAGCCCAGCCCTGCCTGTACCCCTGGGCTGGCAGCTCTGGCAGGCAGGAGGAGGTGAGGTTCCAGTGGGCATTCCCCTTCTTCCCCTGTCCCTGTTTGCTTCAGCATCCTGGGAGGATTCCATCCCTTCCTCTGCCTGTGCTCCTGATCCATTCCAGCCTGAATCTGTGTGTTCTGCCTCCAGCTCCCAACTGCTCCTGACCCCAGGATTCCAGCCTGGACTTTCCCAGGGCTGCCCTGCAGCCTCGGTGGGGATGTGAGAGTTATTGGGGCAGGAACGTGGGATCAATTTTCTGCATATTTGTATCTAATTAGTAATTTTTCCTTTTCATCATCACTGTTTCATTAAAGCTGTGTAGTTTACTTTCCAACCCATCAGTCTCTCTCCCTTATTCTCTCTCCTTCTTTATCAGTGAGGGGATTAATAGAGAGCATCTGTCATTCAGTTAATTGCCAGGCCAGCATTAAACTGTGACAGATCCCTTTATCCCCTTTTCTCTTTCCAGATCACAAGATGTCCCACAGCCCCAAGCAGTGGTTTGGTTCTGCAGCCCATTCTCCAGGAGGAGCTATAAACCTGGGATGTTACCAGTCCTGGAAGCTGCCACTGACTGATCAGTTCAGTAAGTGCAGCTCCTCAGCAGAGACACCCAGAAAGCAACCAACATTCAAACCTTATTTCTGCTGCCAAGGAGCTCAAGCACCATCCAGAGGGACCAGGAGGCATCCAGGCTGCCTGGGGCTGTGTGATGTCCCCATCCCTGGAGGGATTTTTAAAAAATCCCTGTAGATGTCGTGCTGAGAGCCATGGTTTAGTGGTGTCCTTGGCAGTGCTGGGTTGGACTGGATGATCCTAAATGTCCAACGAAGCCAATGCTCTGATTCCATGACCTCCAGCTGCCACCTGCCTGGAAATCACCAGTCCTGGCTCTCAGAGTGTCACTGCCTCTTGGCTGGGATGTCCCTCAGCAAACCCCCTGAGCTGGAGCTCAGCAGAAGCAATCAGAACCTCCCAGGCAGCAAGCAGAGACTCTCTAAATGGGGCAGATGTGAGAAGTGAGTCTGCAGCTTTGGATCGATCCATCAGCCAAGGTCACTCAGAGGGAAGCTGAATTCCTGGAGAAGCCCCTGTGGAAAGGGAGTTGTGATGGAAATGAGCTGTAATAGTCTGCAGCCTTCCAGCTGCCACTGACCCACTTAGCTCTGACACCTGCCTGCAGGAAACTTCCACTCCATTTTCAGGGCATTGTGTCAGGGAAAGCTGCCCGGGGCAGGGAGAGCAGGCATCCTGCAGCCAGCAGGGATTGGGGGTGCACAGGGATTGGGGGTGCAGGAAGGGTCTGTGAGGGTCACCTCAGCCCAGTGGAAAGGACCCTGTTGGTACAAAGGTGTTGGTGGCTGTCCCACTCCCCGGGGATGAGCACATCTCTGCCTGCTGGAGGGATTTGGGGTGGGTTTGCCATGGTCTGCTGGCCCCAGAGGGTGCAAACCTCACGCAGCCAGGACTGAGGTATCCAGACACAAAGCCCAGAGGACCTTGTGCTTCCCCAGCATCTGGAAAGGAGCCTCCTGCTCTCCAGGGTGTCTCTCAAATCCTTTTCTCTTAAGCCACAGCATAAAGCCAAGAACTGAAGGAAGGACCAGGATTTGTCTTTCGTTTTTACTTTTTTCAATTTCCATGCAGTTTTCAAGACATTTTTCAAACCCTTGAGGATATTTAGGAGGTACTGGAGTCTACAGGAAGCACGTGGGATGCACCAGGTGGGGATTTACTGCTGGAGGAGAGAAAGGGTTGGGCAGGGAGCAGTGGGCACCAGGCTGGATGTGATCCAACCACAGGTAAGATGAGTGGGACCTTCGAAGAGGGATGGGCAGCAGGAAATGCTGCTTCACCTGAGTGCAGTGCAGCCCTGGGGCAGATCCCAGAGTGGTGGGAGACCTCTGTCCTTGAGTGGTTTAGGTAGGCAACGACATGGCCACCATAATCTAGTCTTGAGAATGACCCTGCCATGAGCAAGCAGCTGGACAGGAGATCCCAGAGGTCCTTTGACCAGCCCAGATGAGTTTCCCAGCCCTGTGCCTGCTGAACATCACTTTTCTCCTGGATGGACTTCAGTCCAGGGATGTCCTCCCAGAAGGTGGTGCAGGAACTTTGCAGAGGTCCTGAGTGACTTTGGTGCTTTTGGTGGAGCCTGAGCCAAACCTGATCCATGGTGCCAGGCAGCTCAGTATCCCATGCAATGGCCCAGGTGCTCCTTGCAGCCCTGTGTCTGCACCCTGCCCCACCTTGGGCTGACCAGGACCCTTCAGAGACCACTGGCCAGCTCCTACCATTCCCCAAAAGCCTTCCTCTGCTTGTCCTTCTCCCCGGGAGGAACCAGCTGCAGGGCCAGGCACAGCTCAGCACGGCTCAGCACAGCTCAGGACACCTTGGTACTCAAGGCAGGGACTCCTTTTGCAGGCCTCAGGGCTCCTGGTGTCTTGTCAGAAAATCACAGAATTGTCACAGTTGGAAAAGACCTCTAAGATCGTCGCATCCAATTGTCGACGTCCCCTCCCCATAAAATATACATATATATCAATAAAATTGTATACACCAATTCTATATGTATATATATCTGTACCACCCACTAGAGCAGCTCCTCAGGTACCTCATCTACACAGATTTTAAATACTTGCAGGGATGGTGACTCCACCATCTCCCTGGGCAGCCCATTCCAGTGCCTGACTACTTTCTCAGCAAAGAAATTGTTCCTCAGATGTAGTCTAAACCTCTCCTGGTTCAATTTCAGACCATTTCCTCCAGTCCTACCATTACTCACTTGAGAGAAGAGGCCAGCACCCACCTCCCTACAACATCTAGTTGTAGAGAGCAATAAGGTCTCCTCTCAGCCTCCTCTTTTCCAAACTAAACATTCCCAATCCCCTCAGCCTCTCCTCATGGGGCTGTTCTCCAGACCCTTCACCAGCTTGGCTGCCCCTCCCTCAACTCTGTTTGTCAGCACAGCTCTGGGCAACCTGCTCTGATCCCATCTCAATCTATGGCACAACCTTTCTGTCTTCTCCCTGCTGCCATTGCCTGGAACGTTGGCATTTAGATTCCAGCTGTGTTTCATTTCAGACCCTCCTAATCTACAAACTTCAGTGACAAGCACTGGAGCAGCTCATTCAAATGTCCAAGAGAGGAGTCCAGAACTGCTTGTTACCCAAGCAAACAAATAAACAACAGCTACAGGAAGGAATGAGAAAAACTTGGCCAAATGAACCAAGAGATGCTGAATGCTGACAAGCCCTGACATCCTTCACAAAGAACCAGAGGAGGAGGGATGGTACAATCTGTCTCAGCATTTGTTCATCACTCATCTATCTCCTCCCCTCCCATGAGGCAGGGGATCTGCAGCAATGCCAGGACTCAGCGAGCAAGGGCTGGAGCATGAAATTGTGGTTTTTAAACCCAAAACCTTCTTTGCTCCTTGCACCACTTCTTTGGAAGCATCTGTCACAGGAGCAGCCCCTCTCCTGGCACAGCAATTGAGACAAGGTGTGGCCCATGGCCTTGCAGCCTGATTTTCAGTCATCTCAGGAAATCCTTCCAGGGCAGCCAAACCATCCAAGCCTCTTGTTTCATTGATCAAAGAGACTTGGAATTCCAGCCTCCACCATTGCACTGTGAGGGAGGTTTATCAGCAGCCAGGGTTGAGCATTTTGGGACAGGCCAGCTCAGCAGCTGCCAAACCAGTTTGAGTGCAGTTTGGCACCACAAAGCCACCAGTGGCTGCAGAAGCACAGATCTTGACCTCCCAGTGAGTGCAGGTGCAGACTGGGATGCTGGGGACTGGCAGCAGAAGTGTGTGCTGGACCTGCCAGTGCTGCTCATCTCCCACCACCTGCCTTGCCTCACGTCAGAGAGGCAGTTTGGGGGGAAAAGGCCTTTAAGATTCTAGAATCCAACCACTAAACCAGCTCTGTCAGGTCTGGTGCTAACCCAGACTTGGTGACACAAGCCAAGATGCTGGTGCCCTTTTTGGCCACCTGAGAACACGCTGGCTCCTCTTCAGCTGCTGTTGACCAACAGCTGCTTTTCCCCTGGACACGTCCCAGATGCTCTGCCCCAAGCCTGGAGCATTTTGTCACTGTCCCCTGTGCAGTGACAGCTCAGTGCTAGTTACCTGCTTCGTCCTCCTCTGGCAGTCCCTGTCACTGCTCAGCACCCCAGGGGACAGCAGGAGGGGACAGCAGAGGAGCATCCCCCCTGAGCCTCCTCTCAGGCAGCCTGAGTGTGCCTGGGGGGATGCAGATGGCATTTTTCTTCCAGGAAGGGGGACAAGGCTGGGGTGACACTGACCTGTCCTGCCTGGCACCACGAGGTGGGCACCAAGGAGGGGAAGGAGCTGGCTCCTGGCCCATCCTGAAAAGGGAAGGGATGTTCAGGGTACAGCCTGGAGCCAGGCTGTCCCTGGATGTGCAGCAGAGCCAGGAGGCCATGGCAGGTGCCCTGCACGGTGTGGATGCTCAGCAGAGGGCTCAGGCTCTCCCTGACCCAGGGCTGTTCCCTTTGGGACTGGTTTTGGTGTCACCTGGGGTTCTGCAGAGCACCCGACATCCTCTGTCTCCTCCAACCTGCACCCACCTGCCACCCTGCCTCGGGCATGGCCACATCTCACACCAGCCAAGGGTCCCCTTTCTGTCCTTGTCCCTTCTCCGTGCCAGCCCCGCAGGTGGGGGTGCTGGGGGGACATGCTGACAGCCTGCCCCATCCACCACCTGCTCCTCCCAGGGGACACACCACTTCTCCAGGCTGTCCCCTGGGGAGGGAGGAATGACCTCACCGAGCTGGCCTGGAGGCTGCATTGGGCTGAGGTTTGAGGTGTCTGAGGGGGCCTGAGGACACGGGGATGGCCAGGGGATGGCTCCTGCCTTGCGCTCCGGGAAGGAGGAAGAGGAGGGAGCGGGGCTGGGCTTGGGACAGCGGGCATGGCTGAGGCAGCACTGCCACCTCGTGGCGTGTCACCTCCCCGCCTCTGTCCCCCCGCCACTGGCACATCCCGGAGACTCCCGCAGGGGAAAAGGAGTGTGTCTTTTTTTTAGGTTTTGTGTTTGGTTTTTGGTTTTTTGGTTTTTTTGTGTGTGGTTTTTGTTTTGTTTTGTTTTGTTTTGTGGGGTTTTTTTGTTGTTGTTGTTTTGTTTTTTCTTTTTTCTTTTTTCTTTTTTTTATCTTTCTTTTTTCTTTTTCATTTTTTTCTTTTTTCCTCCTTTTTTCTTTTTTTATTTTTTCTTTGTTTTTTTCTCTTTTTTCTTTTTTCTTTTTTCTTCTTCTTTCATTTTTCTCTTTTTTCTTTTTCTTTTTTCTTTTTTTCTTTTTTCTTCTTTCTTTTTTCTTTTTTCTTCTTTCTTTTTTCTTTTTTCTTTTTTCTTCTTTCTTTTTTCTTTTTTCTTTTTTCTTTTTTCTTTTTTCTTTTTTCTTTTTTCTTATCTTTCTCTTTTCTTATTTTTTCTTTCTTTCTCTTTTTTTCTTATTTTCTTTTTTTTCTTTTTTCTTTTTTCCTTTTTTTTTCTTTTTTTTCTTCTTCTTTCTTTTTTTTTCTCTTTTTTTTTCCTTTTCTTTTTTTTTCTTTTTTGCTGGCAGATGCAGTCTGCAGAAGCCCTCTGGATGTCTGGGTGCAATGCCCATCCCCAGCTGTCCCCACTTCAGAGGAAGAGGAGGAGGAGGAGAAGGAGGAAGAGGCTTGGTTTGAAGGCAGCAACATTGACAGAGAAGCAAGTGGGGCAAAGTTCTGCTCAGAAGTCTCAAGACACTGGATGAGGTGCTGCCCGGACCAAACCCAACTTCCAGGGGATGCTGGGACCCTGTAGGCAGCCCCCCCATGATTCAGATTTTAAAGGGGTTGAGGGGACACAGCCATCGATCCCTCCTGGGTGCAGGGATGGAGTGGCCTCATTTGGGCTGTATATTAAAAAAGGGCAATAGGGCAGAAGTACAATTCCTGTCCAGCAGCAGTGTTCTGTGGGAGGCAGGGCTTTCCAAACTCACCTGTCATCTGTTCTTGCCATGCTTACAGGTCTGGTTGACAGAGGAACTCTGCTGATAACATAAAATTGCTTTTTCTTCTGGGCATCTGATTTATGACAGGGAGACATTTTGATTAAAAAATGTGTATTATATTGTATTAAGGGGGCACGTATTGAATGACTTAAAGACCAGCTTGGTGACAGATCTCCAAAGGTAACTGTTAGTGGAGATGTCCTGATGAGCAAACTTTGGTCTTGGCAAGGGTCTCTCTGCTGACTTTTGCTTTCTCACCAGTCATTCGCTTTTTCAGCTGTTTTGGAAACCATGCAACAGCATCCAGAGGACTCCTAGACACAGCAGGCAAGATGAAGGGAGGGTTTTCCAGCTTTCCTTGGCTTTGGAATCACTGTGACCCCAGGCCTGCACGCCATCCTCTTCCCATGAACATCCTCCCCTCCAGCTCCAGCTGCTGCTGCCCTTGCCCTGGGGACCCCAATGCCTCTTTCTCAGCTGCCATAGGAGTTCTGAAAGGAGTGTCCAGGTGGATATGGGTCAGAAATCCCCTCCTGGACACCCACTGTGTCCCCCAGGGGGTGGTGTGAGTGGTCCCCAGCATCCCAAGGACATTCACCTGCTGGGGACATTGCAGCACATCTGTGTGCTGCCTCTCCCTTGTGGCAGAGCTGACTGCTCTGGCATCCATGGGCACCTTCCCTGGGCTTGTTGGTGTTGAGGTATTGGCTTTTTCATTTTGAAGGTCTGGGTGAGGCCATGAGCAGCTCTTGGTCTGTCTGGTGTGAGGCACAGCCACCCAAAGGGGACCTGCAGCATCCTAGGTGCCAGAGAACCCCATCTGCTCCCTTTCTATTGCACAGACAAGGTCCCCAAGACCCTGAAGGGAGGACAGTAGGAAGGAGATGTCTCATCACAGAAGCTCGAGGCCCTGCTGAGCCACTCCAGCACTTTGCTAGAGACCAGCTCCATCAGGGTGTGGCAGCCAGATGGGCTTCTGTTCCCTGACTGTCACCAGCAGAGAGTGGGAAGAGGAACAGAGAAAACGAGCAGAGAAAGCGAAACTTTCATGGTTCCCTTCCCCACCCAGGAAAACCTCTGTTTGTGCAAGCACATCCCCCCACCCTCCTCCTCTTCCTCCCTCTTCCCAAGGAAGAGCTCCCAGCAAACCATCTGCACCCCCAGGAGGGAGGTAAGTCACCCCAAACAGCTGGGGACATATCTCCAGTCCTTGTTCCCTGTCTCCCTCCTTTCTTCCCTTCCCCCCTCCACAAGGATTTAAAGTAGTAAAAGGGAGAGAAGATGCTGCAGGGAGTGGGTGTGCAGAGGGCTGCAGGAATCTGCCTTGGTGTGGACATCTCTGCAGCTGCCCCGGGCTGAGTACCTCAAGTTCTGGGGTAGGTCTGTGTGCTCAGGACATCCCTCTTCTCTCCCAGCTCTGTCTGTTGGAGATCTGGATCCCGTTTATCCTTTTCCTGTCTATCGCTCCTCTTGTTGTGCCTTTTTGCATCCCTTTCTGACTCGTGCTCTCCGTGAGGCCACCACCCTGTACCCCTGACACTGGCAGGAGCATCTCCTGCACACATCTGTGCCACCACCCCTCCCCGGGACAGAAGGTTCATGCCCTGGGCTTTCCAGTCCCAGTTCCATGGGCACGTGTCAGAGATTTTCTGCATTGTCAATGATTTCAGATAACACAATAATCTTCCAGTGAAGTTATTTTCCCCAGTGCTAGTGGGGTTGTGACCTGCAGTGGACAGGCCTTTGATGGAAGGGTTTTTGAGCAACCTGGGCTGGTGGGAGGTGTCCCTGCCCGTGCAGGGGGGTTGGAAGGAGATGAGCTTTAAGGCCCCTTCCAACCCAAACCGTTCAGTGATTCTCTGGCTGGCGTGGTAGCTCTGATGAGAGCGTTTGCACATCTTGTGTCCCAGGTGCATCCATCCGTGTGCCCGCTGTGTGCTTGTCTCCATCCCCAGCCCTGTGCTCACAGGCAGGCAGGATGAAACCCGGGCTCTGGCTGCTGACCAGCACCCTGGCAGCAGTGCTGGGCAGGGTCCTGATGGAGGAGGGGATGTGCCGGGCACCCGATGGCAAGGACGGCTTCCCGGGAGCCCCTGGCCTGGACGGGAGGCCAGGACAGAAGGGTGACACTGGAGAGCCAGGTGAGGGGGAGCCGGGGGGTGAGGAGCCTCTTGGAAGGAGCTTCCTGGGCTATGGGAGCAGCTCAGGAGGTGACAGATGTGCCTCAGCTTCTCCTCCTCTCCCCAGGGAAATCCGTGCGGGGTACAGGCATCCAGGGACCCAAAGGGGACTCCGGTGAGCCAGGGACCCCTGGCAGCCCTGGGAACCGGGGCCACCAGGGCCTGAGCGGCTCCCCCGGGCTCCCAGGACACCCGGGACCAAAAGGGCCCAAGGGTGAAGCCGCTGCCAGGCGGGAGCAGCCCCGTCCGGCCTTCTCTGCCGCCCGGAGATCCCCACCCCCTGGGGGCAGGACCCTGGTGTTTGACCACATCATCACCAACCAGGAGAGCTCCTACAGCCCCCAGACAGGGGAATTCACCTGCACCACCCCCGGCCTCTACTACTTTGCCTACCAGGTGGTGTCCAGCGGGGACCTCTGCCTCAGCATCACCAAGAACAAGGAGGACGTGGTCAGATTCTGCGACTCCAACAGCCGCAAAGTGCTGCAGGTGAACTCGGGCAGCACCGTCCTCAGCCTGGCCCCGGGGGACCGAGTGTCCCTGACCAGTGACCCTGCTGGTGGCAGCAGCATCTACAGGGGCTCTGAGGCAGACAGTGTCTTCAGCGGCTTCATGCTCTTCCCTCAGAGGGGCTGAGGGACCCTGAGGGACCCTGAGGGGCCACCAGAATGCCCATCGTGGCATATGTGTCTGCAGGGGTTTTTCTCCTCCCTGTGAGTGCGTGGGATGGTTTGATACCAAAGCAAATGGAGATGGCCCCAAATTGAGCCACCAGGTGGGTCCTTGCTCTTCCCCTGATGTCACAGCTACTTCCATGCTGAGCCTGCCCACCCCATCCTGGAGATGGGGGACTCCGGGTCCCAGCAGCCCTTTGTGTCCCTGGGCACTCAAACCCCACACCAGAGGGGAAGAGTTGTGAGTGGGGCCATTCACCACCCGGGGGTCTTTATTCCTGAAGGAGAAACCCCCCTGTGTCCCCAGTCGTGCCACACAAACCACTGCACCCACCTCTCGGGTGCCTCTCACATCCTCCCCACACCATCCCATCCCACAGCACTGGAAATAAACCCTCTTCCAAAACAGCAGCCTGGTTTTTCTTTCTTATTCATGTCTCTTTCAAACCATCTATCTCCTGGGTCCCTTTGAGAGCAGTAATCCCTCCTCGTCCCTGGCCAAGCCCACCTGCAGAAGGACAGGAGGGAGCTGAGCGTGCAAGCAGAACTGGAACTTCCAGAAATGGGAAATCTCTGGGACTTTGTGTCATCTCTATGTGTCCCCTTCCCCTGCTGAGGCCAGGCCAGTTGACCTGTGGGTGGATAAATACAGGCAGGAGATGGTGGAGCTCACCAAGATGCTCCTTTCTTGGTACCCCAACATTCCTCAAAAGAGGAAGGGCTGGTGTGGTCCTTCCTACCTTTCAGCAAGGAAGGCAGGGGACATCAGGGTGGTGGGGTGATGGCTGGGGGGTGATGGATCTTCTCTTTTCAGCTTCAGCTTGAGGTGAGATTAGTGGGAAGCAGAGCAGGCTGGTCAGGTCTCAGGCAGACAAAGAGCATCAGGGAAGCCACCCAGGTGCCACAGCCTGGGACTGCAGCTCACAGGAGCTGCTCCAGGAGTGCTGGATAACCAAATGTCTTCATTTCTGGAGCAGCAAGGGGGAGGTCAGGTCATCTGTGAGGGGCAAAACATCAACCAGAGATGGTGGGGCCCCAGGGCACACACAGCACCCAGCAGAGGGCAGGGAGCAGAGGAGAGGAATCCTGCAGGGCAGAAACCCCTGAGGAGGAATGTCCTTCAGTCCCACTGCCTGGGGCTGCTGCAGCTCCTTTCAGAGCCAGGAAATGACCTCAGAATCACAGAACTGTTGAATCATTCTGGTTGGAAGAGACCTTTAAGATCACCCAGTCCAACCATTAACCCAGCATTGCCCAGGCCACCCCCACCCCATGTCCCCCAGCACCACATCTCCAGGCTCTGAAACCCCTCCAGGGATGATGGAGACTCCAGCCCTGCCCTGGGCAGCCTGGGCCAGGCCCTGACAACCCTTTCCAGGCATTGAGAAATTGTTCCCCAGCTCCAACCTCAACCTCCCCTGGCACAACTTGAGGCCCTTCCTCTTGTCCCATCCCTTGTTCCTGGGGAGGTTGAGGTTGGAGCTGGGGAACAATTTCTCAATGCCTGGAAAGGGTTGTCAGGGCCTGGCCCAGGCTGCCCAGGGCAGGGCTGGAGTCCCCATCATCCCTGGAGGGGTTTCAGAGCCTGGAGATGTGGTGCNAGGCCTTACAGGGCTGTGGCAGGGGCAGAAATCATGGGGGGTTTTATCTGTAGTGTTATTTGGGGTGGGTTTGGATAGTCTGGCACTATAACGGGATCTGATATTGCACCCAAGGGTCCAGCAGCACTTTTCAATCCTCTGCCTGGTGAACAGTTACAGACAAATCTGTATGGTGCTGGAATCATCGTGCTAACAAGTGTCTGGAAGCAAAAGTTGTATATTATTTAAAAAAAAAACACAAGAAAAACAAACCAAAACAAAAAAAACCAAACAACAAAACCCAAAAACCAACAACAGGAAAAGCCCAACCAAACAAAAACAAACAAACAAAAAATCCAAACAAAACCAGGAAGCCAGATAAATGTTGGTGGAGAAATCCCAGTGCAGCTCTTTACTCCTTGGATACTCACACCAAAAAATAAAATTAACACCATGCCAAGCTGTGGACATAGTTAATTCTACAGTAATATGGGTGATAAATAGGTAGCATTCCTGCTATTATTCACATGCATATATATATATAAATATGCCTATCTACATAGCTAAAGATATCAATATATCTGCATATAGATAAGTATATAGATACATATAGATAAAATTACCTTAAGGATAAAAAAACCCCATGATGTGTGGTCCTGTATATAGATACAATTATAGATACTAATAGATACAGATCAATATAGACATAGAGTCAGATGAATACATAGGCATAAGATATATATAGTTACACAGACATACAGACATGTAAAAATATATAGATATATGAGATAAGGATGTAGATTTCTAGATAAATAGGTTTATAGAGAGAGATATATGGAGACAGGTGTTTTATTTTGAAATAATCTTTAGTGCCATGTTCTTTAATAATAAACACATCCCACTGAAAATATCAATGCATTTTTTTTCCCACAAGTTAATCTGCATCTCCTTTTGTAAAAACAAAGAAAGAAAAAAGCTAAAGAGGAAGGCAATTAGAACATATTTGGCCTCACCTTTAAAAATGGGCAGCAGGACTTGTCATCTGGAGTTCCTTCTGATTTCAGTGGGATTTAGGAGGTGTAAATCCCCTTCAGCATGAAAACAGATTTCAAAGGATGTTTGCTCTTAGAGGACAGCACCCAGGTTTTCCTTTATTGTAATGTTTGACCAGTAAATGCAGTTTTTTTCTTTCTGAGTGACTGAGCTGAAGCACAAAAAAATCCCTGAACCAGCACCCTTTATTCAGGTTAAACTTCTCACACCTTTATTTTTTTTTCTACAGGCAAACCCCAGACTCCTGTGTCCAGTTTTAGCCAGCACAGGTATAAATTCAGGCAGAATTTTGCCCTGTTTTATCTAAACCAGCTTCAGTTTTATCACCACCACCACCAGCCCTCATGGCCCTCCTGAACATTTCTGGCAGAAGAACTTGTGTGAAAATTAGGACCACGTTCTGAAGTCTTATTGGGGTTTCCTGAGCATTAATATACTCCATATCCACTGACAGCATTCCATAACTGATTTAAAGGAATGTTCATTGGAATATTGGGGTTTTTTCCCAGTTGCATCTCTGGTTTTGCTGGGTTTGCCTCCTGCTCTCCAGGGATTTGATCTTTTAGCAGCTTCATCCAGACAGCATTCCCTTTCCCAAAAGCTCAATAAAAACCCTTCTCCATGGGGAGCAGGGATCAATGGGGTCTTCAGGAAAACAAAACAAAAGAAGTGACCCTGAACTGAGTTTTCTGCACAGACATCTGACACATCTGAGGGGCCATCTGGCACTGATCTGCACCCCGAGCATCTCGGGGGGAACAGAAATCCTCCAGTTTGTATTGGCAGAACTAATCCAACCATCAGATCCTTTGAGCAGCAGCATGAGAGTGACATCCAGCCCATTTCAAACACCTTTTTTTGAGCAGCCCTGAGAAATGGCAGAATTAGCGTTCAGTCTCTCTTTGTTACTGGTGGCTCCTGCAAAGAGAAAGCATCCCTCCCTCCCCCATGGCAGCAAAGGAAGAGGAGGGCAGGAAATTAAATCTACTTTGGGAAAAAAAAAAAAAAAAAAAA
>JAAWXA010000039.1:6020222-6033881 GCA_038090715.1 Florisuga fusca
TCATAGAATCATGGAATTGTTTTGGTTGGGAAAGACCTTTAAGATCATCCAGTCCAACCCTTCCCCCAGCACTGCCCAGGCCACCCCTGCCCCCTGTCACTCAGCACCACATCTCCAGGCTCTGAAACCCCTCCAGGGATGATGGGGACTCCAGCCCTGCCCTGGGCAGCCTGGGCCAGGCCCTGACAACCCTTTCCAGGCATTGAGAAATTGTTCCCCAGCTCCAACCTCAACCTCCCCTGGCACAACTTGAGGCCCTTCCTCTTGTCCCATCCCTTGTTCCTGGGGAGCAGAGCCCGACCCCCCCTGGCTCCAACCTCCTCTCAGGGGGTTGCAGAGAGCCAGAAGGTCTCCCCTCAGCCTCCTCTGCTCCAGGATCAGCACCCACAGGGCCCTCAGATGCTCCTGGGCAGGCTTGTTCCCTCTGAACAGGGGTTGTGTCACATCTCTTGCCAGAGGGTCTCCCCACCTCTGTCCCTGCAGCCCCTGCTCCTGCAGTGACACCAGCACAGCCCTCCCTGGACAGCCAGGGAAGGATTTCTCAGAGGAAACCATCAGGCAAGAGGATGTGAAACTGGGCTGGCACCAGATGGGGGTTCCGGGTCCTCAAATGTCCTGTCCCAACTCATTGACTTCCTCCAGGAGGTGTCACGGAGTCACCCAGGCTGTGCTGAGCAGGGAGGCAGTGCCACCACAGCCAGGGGACTCGGGGAACCTCCTGCTCCTCCTGTCAGAGGTAATCCTCCTCTCCCAGGGCACATCTCTTGGGGTGGGCTGCTTGGGGGTCCCACAGCAGTGGCAGAGGGATGGGCTGTGGGAGAGGAGGAGGAGGAGAAAGGAACAAGCCTGCCCAGGAGCATCTGAGGGCCCTGTGGGTGCTGATCCTGGAGCAGAGGAGGCTGAGGGGAGACCTTCTGGCTCTCTGCAACCCCCTGAGAGGAGGTTGGAGCCAGGGGGGGTCGGGCTCTGCTCCCCAGGAACAAGGGATGGGACAAGAGGAAGGGCCTCAAGTTGTGCCAGGGGAGGTTGAGGTTGGAGCTGGGGAACAATTTCTCAATGCCTGGAAAGGGTTGTCAGGGCCTGGCCCAGGCTGCCCAGGGCAGGGCTGGAGTCCCCATCATCCCTGGAGGGGTTTCAGAGCCTGGAGATGTGGTGCTGAGTGACAGGGGGCAGGGGTGGCCTGGGCAGTGCTGGGGGAAGGGTTGGACTTGATGATCTTAAAGGTCTTTCCCAACCAAAACAATTCCATGATTCTATGACCAGAGGCACTGCCAGGCTGCACATATCATGGGAGGAGATGTGTGCTTATCCTTGCTGGCACAAGACCCAGGCCCTTGGGCAAGGCACTGTCTTGTATATCCCCAGGTGATGGGAGGCTTGATCTTGATGGGCAGAGCCAGAAAATTCCAGCTGCTGCTGGAGGAGGGGTGGGATAAGCCAGGTCCAGGGATCTGCAGCCTCTGCAGCAGCCAAGAGCTCTGCAGGGGCTTCAGGACATTGGGCTGGGAAGGACTGGGACAGCACAACCTCCTGACTCCATCCAGACCAAAAACCCAACCTCCCTTGTGCCCTCAGGGCTTCCTTGGAGGTAGAGAGGAGCCCAGGGTCCTTCTGCACATATCCACCTCCCCATCAGCTGGCAGCTGGCATGGGGGGACACACTGAGGGCTCTTCCATCCCAGCCAGGCTCTCCTGGTGCCATCAGCCCAGCACAGCCAGCACAGCATCTCCTCTGCCCCACAGCCTGGAAGCTGTGGCCCCTCACCCCACCATTTCTCTTTCCCTTTTACATCCTCCAGAGCACCAAAATGAGGCAGAGCTCCTGGGGCCAGCTCAGTCTGGTTCTTGCCCTCCTACTCCAAAATTTGGGGTCTGCTGTGACCAGAGATGCCCCTCACAGCTGCTATGGGGTTCCAGGCCTGCCAGGCCTGCCAGGTGTGCCAGGCAAGGATGGTCGGGATGGGATGAAGGGAGCCAAGGGTGATCCAGGTGAGTCAACAAGTGGGGCAACCAGGAGAGGGGTTGTGGGGGTCATTTGGTCCTCCGTGGTGTGTCTGCCTCGGTTTGCAGGCCCTGGGGAGCATCCTCTGTGGACAGAGCAGGTGGAGAGGAGGCTGGAGAGTGGCAAAAACCCTCTCCTGCTCCAAGGAAAGGGCTGGAGGAGCTTCTCCCCACATTTTTCCATTGTTGCTGATTCCCTCTCACTCCCCACTGCCCCACAGGCATCCCGGCCACTCCAGCAGCACAAGGGCCCAAAGGCATGAAAGGGGAACCCGGGAGCCCTGGCTTGCCTGGGAAGACTGGTCCCCCGGGTCCCCCTGGTCCCCCTGGAGAGCCTGGGATGGTGGGAATGGCTGGAGAGCCAGGTCTGCCAGGCAGCTACAAGCAGAACCACCAATCAGCCTTCTCAGTGACCAGGCAGACAGCAGAGCACCCCTCAAAGTTCATCCCCGTAGTGTTCAACCACATCATCACCAACACCCACCAGGACTACAACACCAGCACAGGCATCTTCACCTGCAGGCTCCCTGGCCTCTACTACTTCGTCTTCCACACCTCGCAGACAGCCAACCTCTGTGTCATCCTCTCCAAGAACAGGGAGAGGATGGCCAGCTTCTGTGACCACAAAACCAACAGCATGCAGGTCAGCTCGGGGGGGGTTCTCCTCCAGCTGGCTGCTGGGGACCACGTCTGGCTGGAGGTGAATGACTACAACGGCATGGTGGGCATTGCCACCTCCGACAGCATCTTCTCAGGCTTCCTGCTCTTCCCAGACTAGAGGAACCCCCCCCAGCCCCCCAGCACACCAACCTCTCCTGCAAATGCTGCTGCTGATTCTCCAGATTTCTCTGCTGGGTGGGAAGCTCCAGGGAGGGGACCCAAGCCCTGAGACCTGATTGCAGCACCCAGTGCCCAGAGGCACCTCTGGATGGAGCTGCACCCCCAGTGATGCTGCCAAGCCCCCAGCTCCTGCTGGCACTGCCACCTGCCCCCATCCTGATAACCCCACATCACCTTCTGCTGGCAGAGCCTGATGTCTCTCTGCTTCTCTCCCTTCCCACCTGGGTGGTGGCAGGGACAGCCAGGTGACCTGGAGCGGGCTTGCACCAGCACCTTCACCATGACCCAACTGTGAAAAAAAAATCAATAAAACTTTTCCCAGTGCACCTGGCTCAGCGTGTTGTGCCCTCCACCACTTGCCTTTCTGGTGCACTGAGCTGCCCTGGTGTGAGTGCATGAGTGTGTGCACAACATCTGGACACCTGGGTGGCACCAGAAGGTCCCCACGTCCTTGTTGGCTCAGCCATGCTCAGCATCAGGAGCCCCACACACCATCCCCAGCCCTGGGACAGGCACAGGCTGCAGGGAGGGGATGGTTCCCAAGCACAAAACTTCCACCAAGGCTGCTCCAGGCAGGAGCTCTGGTGCTCCCAAGTGGATGTAATTCGGCTGCAGAGGATGCAGACCTGATGGCCATAGCCATGGCAACTGGGACACCCCCAAGGCCTCACCAGAGACAGGGCAGGAGGAACACTGCTTCCCCAAGCAAAACCAAAGGAGCTGATGGCTCTGGAGGCTACAGAACCCACCCAAATGCAATGGAGATTCCCCTTGGTGCCACACACTGAAAGATCATCTCCCCAGAACATCCTCGTGAGCAGAAACCAGGACTGGGAATACTTGATGGAATGGTGAAATCACCTCCTCCCCACCAGGTTTAGGAGATGCTGGGGGACAGCTGCAAAGTGATAGCTGCTGAGAGGCTGCAGCCCCTCCTGGCCTGATGCTGCCCGAGAGAGCTGGGGGTGTTCAGAGGAGCCCGGGAGGTGGCAGCGCCAAAATATATGGACAAGGAAAAGGTGGCAAGGCCTTAGGGGTCCCAGGTGCATCTTCAGCTGTTGTTACCACTGAAAACAATGTGTCAAATAAATTGTGGCCTTAAGAATCATATTTAATGTGGTAGTAAATCCAGTTTCTAAGAATCTGAGATTAGAAACATTACACTCCCTTAATTTTTAAAAACTTTGCTTTCCTTCTTCAAATACGTTCAGTATTTTGTCCATACTTATCTTTGTCCTCAAAACTGCTGGCTCAAGTGTCTCCCTTCACTGGTTTAACTCTATGCTAGATCAGAATGGATCTATCAACAGCTTAAACAAAGACAGTGCAGGATTCTGAAGACATTACACATCATGCTGTCCTGTGTGGCAGAATGATGTTGTGTGTTCATTGACAACTGATCTGGCTCCAATGTCCAACGCCTGGGTCTGGTATTGTTGATGATGGGACATGCACTGCACTCACATTTCTGCAGTGCTGGGGGGGTGTCTGGAGAGTTCTCTGTGGCAAGAACACATGGGGAGCCTGCAGGACGGAGCAGACACCCCTCTGATCCCCAAGGATCACACACCTGGGTGCTGCTGGGGTGCTGGGGGACAACACCTTCTGCTGAGCTGATGGACACCACAGCCTCAGTGGTGGATGTGAAAGTGACACTGAAGGAAGGGCAGGAGCTAAAGATAAAAAAGGGATGTGGCCCACAGCCTTTCACAATAAGCCTTGGAGCAAACTTCTGCTTCTCTCCAGGGCCATTTCTAGGCAGGACACGGGTGGCTCCTGCTCCAGCTCCTCATCTGTGCAAGGAGAAGCTCAAGGTAAGAGCAAGCAGAGCCCCAGCTCCCCCCTGGAGTTAGGAGCAGGCAGGGAACCCAGCAGGGTGACAGTCACCTTCTGCAGCACTGGCACTTGCCTGGGCCTTGGGGAAGCAAAGCAAGGAGGCTGCTGGGCTGGGGCTGGGGCTGGGGCTGGGGGAGATCCCCAAGGGGACCCTGACCCCCCCTGCTCCACCTGGGGGAAGGGGGAGGTGGAATGAGGAGATGGGAAGAGGGCAGAGTGGTGATCAGGGAGTGAGCATCACTGCAAAGGGTGTCCTGGGGTGTCCCTGAGATCCTCTTGTCACCTGTCTGGAGCTGGGTTGGAAGCCTATAGACTGGTCCTTGTCCCTGTCACATCCGAATCAGAGCTGCTGTGGCTGGAGGGTCCAACTCACCGACCTCTTTTCTTGCTGCCCCCCGTGTTTCAGTGCTGGGAAAGCCCACCCAAGGCCAGGGAGTGTGACTGGGCTGATGTGGTTGTTCAGCTACAGCCCCCCAAAAATGCCCAGGGCTCACCCCACATGCCCCTGCACCAGGGGATAAGGAACTGAGCTGTGGGATGGGGAAGGGCAGAAAGATCGTGGGAGCTCAGGAGCTGGAAGCCCAGGTGAGTGCCCCAGGATGTCAACAACCCCATGGGGAGCTCCAGGCTGGGCACAGAGTGGCAGAAAGGGACCTGGGGGTTTGGATTGACAGGAAGCTGAACATGAGCCAGCAGTGTGCCCAGGTGGCCAAGAAGGCCAATGGCATCCTGGCCTGGATCAGGAACAGCGTGGCCAGCAGGTCCAAGGAGGTGATTCTGCCCCTGGACTCAGCCCTGGTGAGGCCACACCTCGAGTCCTGTGTCCAGTTCTGGGCCCCTCAGGTCAGGAAGGAGATTGAGGTGCTGGAGCAGGTCCAAAGGAGGGCAACCAGGCTGGTGAAGGGACTGGAGCACAGATGCTATGAGGAGAGGCTGAGGGAGCTGGGGCTGTTCAGCCTGGAGAAGAGGAGGCTCAGGGGAGACCTCATCACTCTCTACAACTCCCTGAAAGGAGGTTGGAGCCAGGGGGGGGTTGGTCTCTTTTCCCAGGCACCTCTCAGCAAGACAAGAGGGCATGGGCTGAAGTTGTGCCAGGGGAGGTTTAGGTTGGATATTAGAAAGAATTTCTTTACGGAGAGGGTGATCAGGCATTGGAATGGGCTGCCCAGGGAAGTGGTGGATTCTCTGTCCCTGGAGATATTTAAAAAGAGACTGGATGTGGCACTCAGTGCCATGGGCTGGGAACCCCGGGGGGAGTGGATCAAGGGTTGGACTTGATGATCTCTGAGGTCCCTTCCAGCCCAGCCAATTCTATGATTCTATGGTTCTATGATTCTGTATTTTCCCTCCTGCTGCCCAAGACCAACCCCTCAACACCTTCTGTGCTCCATCAGATGCAGCCCCTGTGGGCCATGCTGATCTGCCTGGCTGGGGGACAGCTGGCAAGTGCCACCCTCTGCAAGACCTATGGCAGCATCCCAGGCATCCCAGGGTCACCAGGACAGCCTGGCAGCAATGGCAGAGATGGGGAGGATGGCCCAAAGGGTGAGAGAGGTAAGGAGGAGACTGCAGCATCTTGGGAACACAGAGAGCAGGAAAATCATCAGTTCACA
The DNA here is from genome assembly GCA_038090715.1 of Florisuga fusca. Classification (NCBI taxonomy): domain Eukaryota; kingdom Metazoa; phylum Chordata; class Aves; order Apodiformes; family Trochilidae; genus Florisuga; species Florisuga fusca. The sequence goes on from JAAWXA010000039.1 coordinate 6,026,513, forward strand.
GAATGGTCTGGGTTGGAAGGGACCTTTAAAGGCCATTTAGTCCCAGTCCCCTTCCAAGGGTAGGGACCTCTTCAACTATACCAGGTAGCTCAGATCCCCATCAACCTGATCTGGAATGTTTCCAGGGATGGGGAACCCACCTCTCTGGGTAACCTGGGCCGGTGTTTCACCACCATCATTGTAAATAATTCCTTCCTAATATCTAAATCTCTCCTCTTTCAATTTAAAACCATCACCCCTTGCCCTATCATACAGGCCCTGATGAAAAGTTGTCCTGATCTTTTTTTAGAAGCCCCCTTTAAACACTGAAAGGTGACAGTAAGCTCTCCCCATTGCAGCCTTCTCTTCTCCAGGCTGAACACCCCCAACTCTCTCAGCCTGGCTCCAGAGCAGAGCTGCTCCAGCCCTCCCAGCAGTTCCAGGGCCTCCTCTGGACTGGGTTCATCACCTTGTGGTGATGGGGACCCCAGAGCAGGACCCAGCACTGCAGGGGACGGAGAGGGACAATCCCCTGCCTCTCCCTGTTGGTTCTGCAGTCTGGTAGATGCTTGGTTTCTGCCCTGCACACCTGGCTGCCTCCTCTCCCCCTCTGCATGCTTCAGTGCCACCAAGTTCTCAGCAGGGCTGCTCTCCAGCCCTTCACCCCCCACCCTCTGTTGACACCTGGAGTTGTCCCAGCTGCAGACCTGTGCCCCCTCTGCAGACCCATGGGGCTCAGCTGTGACCACAATGACTCTTCCTCCCACTTCCCAGGTCCCCCTGGCCAGGTGGAGCAGGAAGGAGCCGTGGGGGAGAAAGGAGCCCCAGGAGATCCAGGCTATCCTGGGAAGAGCGGCCCCAGAGGTCCCCCTGGTCCCAAGGGCTTACCGGGTCTCATGGGACCTCCCGGCCCTCGGGGGGACTTTGGGGACTATGAGACCACCATCAAGTCTGCCTTTTCAGCTGCCAGGACCATCAGCTCCTACCCACGCCGGGACCAACCCATCCGCTTCGACCGCATCATCACCAACAGGGACGGGCACTACGAGAACCGCTACGGCCGCTTCCTCTGCACCTTCCCGGGCATCTACTACTTCACCTACCACATCACCTCCAGGGCCAACCTCTGCCTCAGTGTGAAAAAGGGACAAGGTGGCAGCAGAGGGGAGAAGGTGGTGACCTTCTGTGACTATGTCCAGGGCAGCTATCAGGTCACCACGGGTGGCGTGGTCCTCGCCATGGCAGTGAATGAGTCTGTCTGGCTGGAGCCCACGGAGAAGAACTCCGTGGTGGGGTTGGAAGGCTCTGACAGCATCTTCTCTGGCTTCCTCATCTTCCCCGAGGCTTAGGCTCTCTGCAGCCCTTTCCTGCTGCTACCTGGCCCACGCGGGGCTGAGGTGTCCCCAGGAAATGACCCCTCACTCCAAATAGGGTGCCCTAAGCCCATCGCTACTGGTCCTGCACATTAAATGACAACTCCTCGTGCTGCTGGTTCCTTCCTGCCTAGGACTTGCCTCTTCCCCCCCCAACCCCCAGATAATGCTCAGACACCTCGGGCATTGGCTCCCACACCCCTCATTATCTCATCTCACTAGTGATGAGCAATGCCAGGTAATTCATTCAGCTCCTGCTGTAGCCCAGGCTGAGCATCTCCTTCCAGAGCCACCCAGAAGAAATCCCAGCACAGGCTTAGGAAAACATGGTGAGGCCTCCCAGTCTCTGGCTGGGAGCAGGGCACACAACATAGTGGGAAAACCATCTACAAAGGACTGGTGGTAAATAGGGAGATCCTGGAGATGGTGCTGGACTGGAGAGACCCCAGGCTGGCAGGATCTGGGAACACCAATCTCTCTTAGTCATTTTTTAATTCTTTTTAATTTTTTTTTTTGAGGTGGTGATGACCCTGATATCCATCTTGTCAAAGCTTTTGCCAGGGTGAGCCACATGTGCCTGGGGAAGTGCTTGGTGCTGTGCTGGAAGAGATGTGGGGCACACGGTCATCCCTGGTGTGGCACACCCAGATGTCCTGTGGTGCCACTTGGCAGAGTCCAGAGCAGCCCCACAACCCAGCAGAGGATTTGTCCAACTCCCATAGCCCGGGCAAGCCCTACTGAAGACCCCAGGGCCCAAAGATGGACCCCAATGATGTCCATGTCCCCAGAGCAGGTGACAATACTGCATTGCACCTGAGGGAGGGGAGGTTTGCCTACAGCCCCCACCCCAACCAAGGGCTGCAGGATGAGAAGGCAGGAGGGGATGCTCAGGAGAGGTTTTGGGGGGATCTGGAAATCTGGAATTTGACAAGGGCTGGCTGCAGGGACAGGGGATGGCTCCAGGGACAGGGAATGGCTGCCGGGGGTGATGATCCAAGGTGTGGGGAGGTGGCTTTTACGGAGCATCATCATCACTGAGCTCTTGGGGTCTGCGTGTGAGTTCTGGGCAGCTCCCCCTGGCCCAGTGCAGGAGAGAGGACAGTACTGGTGGCTCTGGTTTGTGTCCGGGCTGTTCTGCCAGCAGGTGGCACCGGAGACTGGCTCAGTCCCCAGGTCCCCAGCGGAACCATCCCTGTCCCCCCGACGGGGAGGGCAGAGCTCGCAGGACCCGGGCTGGGGGGGGCTCAGGTCTGGGAGGAGGCAGGGGCAGGATTGGTGCCTCCTTCATCTCCTCCACACTTTGGGCTTTTTTTTTTCCCCCAGAAGAACCTGTGTCCCCTGTCCCCAGCAGCGCAGACACCCCCTGTCCCCAGAGCCGTCAGAAAGTCGGAGCAGATATTTTGGGAGGCTCCTCCCAAAGCTGCTTTGGAAACGCAGCCACGATTCTCAGGACAGTTTGCAGGTGGCATCCCGAATAAAACGGGGTCTGCAGGGCAGGAAGAGGGAAAGATTCGAACCCCCCCCGAGGCTGAGAAGCACAAACCAGGGAATTCTCCTGAACCCCCAGCAGGTGAGTCCAAAAAGGAGCTGGCAGAAACCTGCTGGCATTTCGGGGAGCCAAAGCCCTTCCTCTGGCATGGGATGACCCCACAGGACAGGACAGGGGGGGCCAGGGGGAAGCTTTGCAGAAGAAGCTCTGGGATGCTGCTGGACAGCAGGTTGAAGCTTTCTGCCTTGCTGAGTAATCAATATAATCATGTTGGACTTTTGAAAAGGTCTTTGTTAGAACCCCTCTGGTGTGTCTTTATTTTTAAAACTAACATCTGACCTAACTCCAGCACAAGCCAAAGGGTTTCCAGGTCTTGAGTGTACCTGGAGGGAGTCAGAGGGCCGTGCAGGTACCAATGCAGCTGAAATGTTTCTTGAGACAGCAAAGAGATGCACAGGGCATTGTGTCCTCCTGTCATCCTCCTCCAGCACCAGGCAATGCCACCTCAGGCATCAGCTCATGGGACAGAGCTCTCTGCCATGGAGCAGCAATGTGCTCAGGTATCCAAAACGGATGAGAAAAGGGGCCCAGGGGGCCACAAGCAGCTGGGGGTGGGGGTGACACACACAACATCACCCTCATCATCCTCCTGGCCTGCCCAGTGTGGTCAGTGCCTTGCAGGACACCCCGGAGCCCCCCCTGAGGCTGAGCCAAGATGCAGAATCCCCTCCCAGGGGACAGTCCCCTGTGCCTGAAGGGGTGCTCAGGGCCACCAGAAGAGGAATCAAACCTGATTTTGGTAGCCAAGAGCTGCACTGGAGCCCAGGAAAGGCAGGACTGCCAGAGCCCTGCTCCCAGCCCTCCACCCACCCTGCACTCAGAGAAGGAATTAATTATTCCATGCCAGACAGAGTGCTGGAGTAACACAAGCATGAGCAGGAGGTGTGGGGAGAAACCTGTGCCAGGGGGAGGTGCAGCCTGTGGGTGAGGACAGGGGAAGCTCCACCTTCACTGGCTCCCAGGCAAAGGACTGATTTGTATCTTTAATTAATTCTTGATAAGTCACCCATGAGGCCCTGTCACCTGCCAGACTTCAACCAGCCCCTTCTCAGGGGTGTCCAGTGACAGGACAAGGGGCAGTGGTCACAAACTGGAGCACAGGAGGTTCAGCCCAAACATAAAGAGAAACTTCCTTACTGTGTGGGTAACAGAGCCCTTGCACAGGATGCCCAAAGAGGTCTCCCCCATCTCTGGAGATATTCAAACCCCATCTGGACAGATCCCTGTGTGACCCACTCCAAGTCATCCTGCTCTGGCAGGGAGGTTGGACTGGATGATCCTCAGAGGTTCCTTCCAAGCCCCCCATGCTGGGACTGTGAACCTGGACACATCTGCACCCACTGAATGGATCTGAAGGTTTTGTTCTCCCCTGGGACCTGGCAGAGGTGTCCCAGTGCCCAGTGCCCCCCCCATCCTGCCTAGGGTCCCTGCAGCTCTGCTCCTCCTTCTCCTCTTCTGTCCCTTTTGATATTTCTTTCTCCTTTCAGGACATCCTCTTCTATCATTTACTTCCTGAAGGTGACATCCAAAGGCAGCAGGAGGGAATGACATTTTGGGGACTTCTTCCATTGCTTTGCTCCAAAGCTCAGCTGGAGCAAATCCACTGATGTGCAAAGCCCCTGGTAGAGACCTGGTGAGATTTTTTTTAAAGAAGTTCCTATTTTGAGGCAGGTAGGAACAGGGCTCAGCAAGAACATCACATGGAGATTTCCCCTGCAGCATCTTGCTGGGGCTTTGGGGGTTTGCTATTTGCTGAAGCTCCTGCCCAGGCTTGGGCTGGACTCTGGCAGGCCCTGAGGTGGGGGAGCACACCCAGTGCCTATCAGCACGGTGACAGAAAGAGAAGTTTTGGAGAGAGCAAAGCAGGGTGGGGGTGCTGGTTATGAGGAAGATTGATAACCAGGGTCCTGTGGTCAGGTCTAACATCACTACCAAACACCATAGAACCACAGAATAATTTGGGTTGGAAGGGATCTCTAAAGATCACCCAGAGGCTCAGAGCCTCCTCAAGCTTCACCTTGAACATCTCCAGGAATGAGATGCGGCCTCAACCACCTCCCTGGGCACCCTGTGCCATTCTTCCACTGCCCTCATGGGAAAGAGCTTTTTCCTAGTATCTAGTTTAAATCCACTCTTCCCTAATTTGCTCCTCTCTAATTTCTAAATGTGTTGATGCACGTGTGCAGAGCCAGGCCAGTCCCCAGCAGTTGCTGCCCTCCCCAAACCATCCTGGGCTGGACCTGCTCCCTGTTGTCATCTCCCACCCAGCCTGATGGCTCCTACCCAGCACAGTCACCCATGCAAGCCCTGCCCAACAGCCCAGAAACCACCTAGCTAAGGACGTTCTCCCAAACACAGAGAGGCTTCTCCTTTGCCAGCAGCTCCCTTCCAACCAGCCTGCAAGAAAATGAGGGAATGGGGATTGTTGAATTTGGAGGAGGCTGAGACCTTATTGCTCTCTACAACTACCTGACAGCTCCAACTACCTCCTGGGTCCAGTTCTGGAGTCCCCATCAGCAGAAGGACAGGGAGCTGTTGGAGCCAGTCCAGAGGAGGCCCTGGAGCTGCTGGGAGGGCTGGAGCAGCTCTGCTCTGGAGCCAGGCTGAGAGAGTTGGGGGTGTTCAGCCTGGAGAAGAGAAGGCTGCAATGGGGAGACCTTAGAGCACCTTCCAGTGCCTGAAGGGGCTCCAGGAAAGCTGGGGAGGGACTGGGGACAAGGGCCTGGAGGGATGGGATGAGGGGGAATGGCTTTGACCTGGGAGAGGGGAGAGTGAGGTTGGATTTTAGGAAGAAATTGTTTGGTGTGAGGGTGCTGAGCCCCTGGCCCAGGTTTCCCAGAGAAGCTGTGGCTGCCCCATCCCTGGCAGTGCTGAAGGTTGGATGGGGCTTGGAGCACCCTGGGCTGGTGGGAGGTGTCCCTGCCCATGGCAGTGGGGTTGGAACTGGGTGATATTTAAGGTTTCATCCAACCCAACCCCTCCTGTGATTCCATCACCCCACCTGCTGTGGATGGGGCTGAATGCTCCACACCACAAGGAGGGAACTCCCGCACCTGGATGGTGCTTGAGACTGGATGAGCTTTAAGATTTCATCCAACCCAAAGCAGTGTGGGGTTCTATGACTGTCAGCAGGGCAGAGGCCTCCCCATGGCCCCCCTGGGTGCACTGGTTCCAATAGGGGATGGGACTGGTTGCAGTGGAACTCCTGAGGAGCTTGGTATCCCTGGAACCCATCTGAGACAGGGAAGGGAGTTGAGACAACACCTCCTAACCCAAATCTCACCTCAGGGCTTCAGAGAAGTTTGTTTCCCCCATCCTCACTCAGGCTTGGATTTGAATTAGAATGAGGAAACAATTGTTTCTTCTGCCTGGAGCAACAGGGCTGGCCTGGCTCCCACCTGGACCTGCAGAGGGAATTCCTGCTTTTCCTCTGCAGGGACCAGGAACTGCAGAAGTGCTGTTCTGTACTGGCCACCAAGGGGTTAAATCTCAGCCCTGTGTTGTGCTTTTTTTTCTTCTTCTTCGTCTTCTTCTTCTTTTTTTTTCTTTTTTTTTTTTTTTTTCCTTTCTGCTCAGCCTCCTTATGAGGAGCAGCCTTCGCGGGGCTGCAGAAAGGCTCTTTCTTTCCCCTGCAGATCTCTGGGAATGAAAAGTCTGTGTTCCAGATATTAAATTACTCATAAAATAGTTGGCCTGTCCCCGAGGCGGCTCCACAGCTCCCCNGTGTCCCTGCCTGTCACACACATTTCCCTGGGGACCTTTCCATGGAGCAGCAGCCTTGGTGATGCCCCACATAGCAGTGTCTCTCTCTGCTGTGCCCTCCTTGCTGGATTACTTGATTTTTATTATTTATTTTTCCCCTCTGCATGATGTAAATGTAAGATTTAGGGCAATGGGAGGCTGGGGAGGGCAACCTGGGACTCTTCCATCCCCACCCTGACTGCCCAGCCTGCTCATGCCCATCCCTGCCTGGGTGCTGGGACCACGTTGTGCTGTGCTTGGTGTCCATGGGCTTGGGGTTTGGTGTCTGTGCCCACGATGGACCCCACGGGCGGATCCACGTGAACCCCTGACACGTGTGGCACATGGTGACACACATGAGGAGTGTGGGGCTGGGGGCTCCTCTGCCTGGTGTGTGCTGCAAAATGAGGGTTCTAAGGACGTTATCCCAAACACAGAGAGGCTTCTCCTTTGCCAGCAGCTCCCTTCCAACCAGCCTGCAAGAAAATGAGGGAATGGGGATTGTTGAATTTGGAGGAGGCTGAGACCTTATTGCTCTCTACAACTACCTGACAGCTCCAACTACCTCCTGGGTCCAGTTCTGGAGTCCCCATCAGCAGAAGGACAGGGAGCTGTTGGAGCCAGTCCAGAGGAGGCCCTGGAGCTGCTGGGAGGGCTGGAGCAGCTCTGCTCTGGAGCCAGGCTGAGAGAGTTGGGGGTGTTCAGCCTGGAGAAGAGAAGGCTGCAA
>JAAWXA010000039.1:6042655-6055296 GCA_038090715.1 Florisuga fusca
GAGGGGAGGGAAGGGGGGTGGGGGGGTGTTAATGGGGCTCTCCCTGCCCGCCAAAGCAAGCGAAGTGCATTCAGGGAAGGAGAAAAAGGATGAAAGGAAAAAAAGGCCATGGCACGCCGGTGCAGAGCCCGGTGGTAAATACAGCTCTGGGGAGGCTGTGGGGAGGGGGTCACCCTCCTGCGGGAAGGGGGAGGCAGCTTTGGTGGAGGTTGTGTGAGTGCTGACCCTCCCTCAGCCCCCCAGGATGTGATGGGCACAGGGGGAGCCTTCCCAGGGGAATGGGAGAGCCTGGAGCCTCCGGGTAGAAGAGCCAGGCTGGCACCCTCTGTGGGTTTAATGGTGCCCTGAGTAGTGAGACTGGTGGGAGTGCAGAGGGGTGAAGATGACTGGGAAACTGGTATCCTCATGATGGTTCTTGGTCCACAGGATCCAAGGCACGGGGGACGTTGTAGTCCTGCTGCACTATTCTGGGCAGGCTCGTGGGCATCACACAGCCCTTGGATGCCCAAGGAGTGGCTCCTTTCATGGGAATGAGGCCATGAGGATCCTATCTGCCATCAGCAGGGTGGGAGCAGCTGCCTGATGCAAAGGCATCACTTGTCAGGACCAGAGGAACCATTCAGGGGCCACAGCAGGAGGTGGACAGCAGCTTTCAGACCTGGAGCAGGGCTGGAGAAGGAAATTCCCACGAGTGCCAAGGCAGTGCTTTAGTTCAAGGGCACTTTCAACTTCTGTGGAGATCAAACACAGCCAGCAGGACTTGTGCTGCTTGCCAAGACAGGGGAAAGCCAGGGATGCTCTAAGTCCAGTCTAAGAAACCATCCATCCCTCCCCAGAAGCAGAGGATGAAGGTGACCCAGTAGATGACACACGGTGATATTCACTCCTGGGTGCTGCAGGACAGCAAACATCCATGTGTCCCATGGGTTTGCACCTGGTGAACCTCTTCTTTTTTCCTGCAGCTCCTGCAGCCTCAACTCTCTTTGCACTGTGCATTGGTGAGTACCCCAGGCAGCTCCACCTGGTGAGTACCCAGGTGAGTGCCCAGCTGAGCTTCCCCAGGCAGCTGCTCTGTAGTGCTCAGACGTGGGTGAGCAGCTCAAAAAGGTCATGGCCACGTGGATGTTTTTGGAAAGCACAGCAGGGAACACAGCCCAAGCAAGCTAAGCCCAGCCTAAGTTATCTGCCTCTTCTGGGGAGGGCTGATGTGCTTGTCTAGTGAGGCCAGTGGCTTGCACGCACTGCAGGAAGATGGAGAGAGTGGGGAAGACGTGATGTTCCCTCTCGTGTGGGCCAAGAGTTTAATTACTTCAGCTAAAGCAGCTTGGGTCTCTTTCTAGCCTGGCACCAGTCCAGTCCAGGGAGTGGTCCTTCCTCTCTGCTGGCCTGGAGCCAGTGCTCCAGGAGCCCTTCCAATTTGGCTCTGATGTGGTTGGGTCATGTACTGCGAGAACATCTCCTTTCTGCAGCTGGGTGGGGATGTCAGGGAGGGGAGGACAAAGTGCTGGAGAAGTAAAGAGACTCAGGGTGCCCCAGGCTGCGTTGGGTGTCCTGGGCAGGTGGTGGAGCAGAGATATGAGCAGGGCTGGAGCTGAGGTTGTGATGTGGCTGCTTCGGGCAGTCTCTGAGGCTTCCAAACCTGTGGCTGAACAAAGAGCACTGGGGTGAAGCAGTGGCAGCCACTTCCCACATGAGGAGCTCCAAAGTCTTGTGACCAGAGGTGGACAGCAACACGTTTGTCCTTTTATCTGGAGGATGCTGCTCCTTGCTGCGTGCAGGAATTACTCAGAAGCAGGTTGGGTAACTCCTGGTGCCAGGCTGGTGATGGAGGTCAGACAGCCTGTGCCTGGCTCTCCAGGGTGAGACAGCCTGAGGGACAAACACTGATGGACTGGAGGAGATAAGGAAGATGAGGGAGGGCACCAGATGCCACCCACCCCAGTCTGATGAGTGATGCTGACACGAAGGGCTGCACAACACTTACCATGAGCCTCTAGAGCAGTGTGTCAGCCCCTGAGGGCTACCTTGGCATCCATCTAGTGAGCCATAGGCACAGCCTGGTTCATTCAAATTGTGGAAGGCAAGGTCTGTGAGGACTCATGCATAAGCTCAATTTAGCTGCTGAACTTGACCATCAGATAACTTGGAGTTTTGACTGACCCGGATGGAGTTGGAGGAGCCAGCTGGAGCAGTTCTTCCACAGGGAGGAGAACAAGTTATGTTTGTTCTGCCTGGTTATCACAAAAAATTGTCTGAGGTGTGCAGGAGGAAGGAGGGGTGGGAGAACATTATTGCTCACTCTGTCTACTGGGGATCCAGAAGCAGTGCAATGGGACCAGAGAAGTGAAGCAAGTGAAGCCAGAGAGCAAAACCCTCACCTTGTGCCAGTGCCCCCTCCCCACACACCCAACACCACCTCCAGAAATGTGTCCAGAAATCTCTTTGCAGTCTGTCAGCTCTGAGGGTTCCCCTACACCACAGCCCAGCCCAGGAGGAGGTGTAAACCCTGTTTTCCACTTCAGGGCTGTGAGTGCTGTCTGGGAGCATGACACCTCCACTCCCCTGAGGGAACAGGCTGGAGCCTTCCAGCTTGCACCCCTGCCATTGCTCTCAGAGGAAGGAGCTGACTTGGCCCAATCTCCATCCCCACCTGCATTTTGCAAGGCTAAACCCACCAGCAAAGTCTGAACAATCCCACCTGTGGTCCCACACCTCCTGCAGGGTTAGGACAAGGGGTGATGGCTGCAAACTGAAAGAGAGGAGAATCAGACCAGGTGTCATGAAGAAATTTTTTCATGATGAGGGTGGTGAAACACTGGCCCAGGGTGCCCAGAGAGGTGGGAGATGCCCCTTCCCTGGAAACATTCCAGGTCAGGTTGGACAGAACTCTGAGCTACCTGGTCTGGGTGAAGATGTCCCTGGGCAGTGCAGGGGGTTGGACTGGATGGCTTTTAAAGCCTCTTCCAACCCAAACCATTCTGTGGTTCTATGATTCTCCTTTCAGGAGTTCTGCACTCATTGAGAAGTTCACAACCTATTGGTTTAAAAACCACGAAGAAGAGGCACTTCAAGCCATGCATGGTGATACAGGTAGTGATAAATATGTTTTATTTATTTTAAGGGGGGAGGGATGCTAACACTGGATGTGGTGATCTTAGAGGTCTTTTCCAACTGTGACAATTCTGTGATTCTGTGACTCAAGGCCAGGCTGGATGAGGCTTGGAGCAACCTGGTCTGGTGGGAGGTGTCCCTGCCCATACAGGGGAGTTGGAATGAGGTGATCTTTAAGGTCCTTTCCAGCCTTACACATGCTATGATTCTGTGATATGCTTCTGAGAGTCAGGATTGGGCTGTGTTTTGTTTTGGGGTTTTTTTTGCCTAAGGTGGTGATGTGGAGAAACAAACTTTAAAGCCACAAGAGGTTCTGGAGCAGGTGTGTTTGTTACAGCCCTGGGGACACGGGGGATCCTTCCACCACCTGTGCCCACCCAAGCACCCTCACACATTCATTGCCTTGCTAAGAAACAGGCAGAGAAATTACAATTAGTTCCAAGAACTTTTTATCACAGGTCACCTCCCCTTCAGCCATCTGGTGGTGGTGGGCAGGGGTCTTCTGGAGGAAGGCTCCAAGTCTTCCTCACCGTGAACTTTTTGACCTTTGGTTCAAAATGCTGAGTTGCCATGAGCCATTCTTCACAGAGCTCGGTCAGACCAGCACTTACCTTGCCTGCCTGCCCTTGGATACAACAATTTCTTCTTCAAGGTCCTACTACTTTCTGCTTTATTGCTATCTTACACAGTGTTCTCCAAAAGCAGCAGCAAATTAAGCTATGTCTTGTAAAAAAACTGTGTTAACCCTATGCTACTCTGTACCTTGTGCTACTTTATTAGTTTAGACCATAATCTTTATTAATTGGGCTGAAGGCCCCTCCTCAGTGGAAGGCAGCGTTCATGGGGACATTTTACTTCTGTTAGTCTAAAGAGAGCACTTTGTGTGTCTTCAGCCTCCCTAAAAGACAAATTCTCTTTTTTGGGCCCCATGCAGCTGATTTTGGGTGGCAGGAAGCTCTCTGGGCAGTCACACCGGGTGTGACAGTGTCCCTGACTGAAAGGACCTGAGATGGCACCCAAAGGCCTGCAAGCATCCCCTCCTGGGGGCCAACACAAAACCTCTCCAGAGTGAAAAAATGCTGTTTTTTATTGCCCGTCTTTGATTCCAGCAGGAGGTGGGAGGCTGAGGAAGGGCTGGGGGGGTGGGTGCTGAGCTGTGACACAGGCAGTGGGCACCCTGTCCCTGGGCAGGACACAGGGGGCACAGGAACTGGTGAACCCCAAATGTCTCTGATGTCCTGGCCCAAACCCTGGCTCCCCTGAGGAATCCTGGGGCTCACCTAAACAGCTCTCTTGGCTCCTTGCTTGCTCTTGCACATATTTCTCCTCCTGGATCTCCCTCCCTCCCTCCTCCAGGCATCCATCCACCGGGAGGAGCAGCTCCACTGGGGAGCCCATGGGAGGTGGGGGAGTTGGGATCCTGGGGACAAGCACCAGGGTCTCAGCTGCTGGGTGATCACAGAAGCACAGAATCCCAGATTATTTCGGAAAGGAAGGGACATTAATGATGATCCAGTGCCCCCCCTGCCATGTTCAGGGACACCTCCCACCAGCCCAGGGTGCTCCAAGCCCCATCCAACCTTCAGCACTGCCAGGGATGGGGCAGCCACAGCTTCTCTGGGAAACCTGGGCCAGGGGCTCAGCACCCTCACACCAAACAATTTCTTCCCCATCTCCAACCTCAATCTCCCCTCTCCCAGGTCAAAGCCATTCCCCCTCATCCCATCCCTCCAGGCCCTTGTCCCCAGTCCCTCCCCAGCTTTCCTGGAGCCCCTTCAGGCACTGGAAGGTGCTCTAAGGTCTCCCCATTGCAGCCTTCTCTTCTCCAGGCTGAACACCCCCAACTCTCTCAGCCTGGCTCCAGAGCAGAGCTGCTCCAGCCCTCCCAGCAGCTCCAGGGCCTCCTCTGGACTGGCTCCAACACCTCCCTGTCCTTCTGCTGATGGGGACACCAGAACTGGACCCAGCACTCCAGGTGACCTCCAGCAGAGCTCTTTTCCCATTCCTGTCTGTGTGCAGAGCTGGTGTGACAAGTGACAGCACTGAGGGTGAGCAGGGGTTTTCCCCCTTGTTTTCCCACACTGGATCCGTGCGGCTGCTCCTGGAGGTTTCTGGCACCACCACCTCCCTGCTGGCACCGTCCCCCCCTCCCGGGGCTCTGTGCTTATCTTGTGCCCTGAGTTAACACAGACACAGGATCTCACACACTCTCTTCCAGTCTCCTTCCAATTACTTTATTGCTTCCTGTCGACTGGCCCAGCGTATCCTGCTCCTGTGCAGTCCCCAGGGAGCAGTTTTCCCAGCAGAGTCCCCTGGCTCAGATAACCCAGCTCAGCTCCCAGAGCCTGCCTGGTTCTGTTGGTTCAGGCACCTCAAGGTGCAGGATCCCAGCATGGGGATTTCCAGCCAAGTGGGGCTGCTCTCAGCTTTTTATTTTATTTTTTTTGAGATAAACTCCACTGTTGTGAGAGAGGTGCTGGCAATCTGCCAGCCTGGGGTTATTTTCCAGGCCTCCATCCAGGGGTGACCTCCCTCAACCCATGCCAAGTGCCAGGGTCCTGCTGCACTTCCCTCCTGATCCCAAGGCTGGAGCCTTGATTGCTGTGTCTCCAGGGGATGGATCACCCAGGGTGCTGCCTGCTGCTCTCCTCCAGCATCTGCAATAGCTCCTGAGGGAGTCTGGAAGGGTTTAATGGCAGAAAGCAGACAGGTTAGGGTGCTGTATTAGCCTGGGAAGGTCTGTAATGAAGGCTTCCCAACTATTTTCAGTTTTGTGAGTTTCCCTGTGTGTTGCAACATTCCTGGATTTCCAAGGATTCCAAGAACTTGCCCAGTCTGCACTTGAATCCCTGTGAGTTCTGTGTACCCACAGCATCCTCTGCCAAGGAGCTCCCCAGTTCATCTCCTGGCCAAGTGGGAAATCACCTCCTTTATTCCTGAACCCAATTTTTTTCCAACCTCCCACAAGTTTCACTCATCGGCCTTGGTTCAGTTATGGGCAGACAGAGAGCAGCCAGTCTGTCACTGGGCTGGTGATGGTTGTTCTCCCCATGTACATTGCTCACCCCCTGTCACTCCCTGCTCATCCCCAGTCGTGCCCACTCCATATGGAGGAGGATAAATCCCAGCTCAGAGCCTCAGGGACCATGTTGGTGGCTTCCTTACAGCACCTGCTGCTTATTCCTCCACTGCCACCACCTCCTGAGCCACTCAAGAGAAAGGAATTCCCTGTAACCCCTGGCTTCCTGTTTTCCTTAAAAAAAAATTCTGGCAAGGGGGTTGATGGAAACCCCATCAGATGACACAAACAGATTTTGCTGACCTGCATGTGTTGGACTTGATAATCTTAAAGTTCTTTTCCAACCAAAACAATTTTCTTATTTGATGAATGGAGATCCTGCAGGGGCATTTGCCAGCAGACAGCTGCTCTCCTACTTTGGAGATTTATTTTTTTTATTTTATTTATTTTATTTAACCTGGTTCCAGCTCAGTCCCATTTTAACTGAAACCTGACCAGAGTGGATATTCCCACCCCCAAAGAGAAAACATGAAGAGCTGATCACAGCCCCGTTCCCATGGACTCCTGAGATTTTCTCTTCAGACCCTGCAGAGTTTTTGGCCACACCATGCCACCACATCTCCCCTAACATGCTGCTCTTTTGGAAAGACCCAGGGGCAACCTGTGTCCTTTCCTTTTTGCTGTGGAAGGAGATGTGTCCACCTCCTTCAGATCTGCCACGTTCCAGTAATCACATCTGGGGAGCAAAGAGCAATTTCCCAACGTGCCTTTGCCTCTGCCCCTGTGTTTGCCCTCACACAAACCTGCCCCATCTCAGGGCACCAGAGGATTTTGCTCCTGAGTGCTTTGAACATTACACATAATATTGCATTATTTCACAGTGTTTATAAGCATTTTCAAAACTCCTCTTTTTAACACCAGCATGGACAAAAACCAGGTAGTTTTCTCCCTAGTTTCCTATTAAATGCCATTTCAGCTTTCTCAATTTCAAGGATGCCACCCTGTAATTTCATACTATGAAAGACCCGAGTTTGACTTTTCAGCTTTTCTCACTTGCTTTAAACAACTTGAAAATTATTTCTGAGAAGAATTCTGGACTGTGGATGCCATGCCTCAAAATACCTTGGATTACATCCTTTTCTTTTACAACTATTAAAAAATTACAGCACTGAAATTGGGCACCCTTTGGTGTCATCCCCTCTGTCAGGACACAATTCCTGGCAGGTTTCAGCGGACGTTACCTACTGGGCAGGTTTATTCTGGCTAACTGTAAAATAATCAAGGACTAAAATGAAAATATCTTCCTGAATACAAAAACCACCTTCAGCCAGCCATGCCTCATGGCTGTCAAGTCATCCAGGTTAGATTTGTGTACATACATACTGTGATGTTGTTTTGATCATTCCAATTATTCTTTGTTGTTTATCTAAATCCCATTTTTTTTCTTGAGGTATGATATCATATTCTTAAGGTATTTTTTAAAACATAGATTAATAACTTACATTTTTAATTGTTGCATTTCTCTATATTCTGGAAAATTGGGAGTTCCTTGTTATTTATATGTTTTTATTTAATTTTTCCTTCTTTTTAGCTATTCCTTTCCATCTCTGTAATGTCCTGCTTATTTATGCTACCAACTTTTCCAAGGCTTGACATGTCTGCAATCCTGAAGGTGATACCTTTATAAACTTTACTTTTCCAAAAGTAAAAATGTAAAAAAGTTTCTTTTAACTCAACAAGTTAACACCCAGCCACAATGGGATAATTTCTGCAGTCCCTGCAGCTTTACCACCTAAGTTTTACCTGCCTGAGTTTGCCTCCAACTGGCATCATAAGTCGGGCTCAAATTAGCTGTTGAAAAAAAAATAAATCCAAAATTATCTGCCCTATTCTACAGTTCTAAATCTATCTTCTATGCTTGAAAAGTGCCTCCCCTCTTTAATTTGTTCCCATGGATACCATCCAAAAGTTTAATTCATTTTAGGAGTGAGATGCTCTTCAAATCTTTAATGCAATCCACCAGTTGACTTTGGCTTCCAAATTTAGCTGAAGGCTTTACATCCCAAGACTTCAGACATTAAAATGGCCTCAGAAATACAGTTACCTTCCACTCCACAGCTCCCTTTGTCTCCCCAAAGATGTGAAGTCTTCACTTGAAGCTTCTCTGGGGCTCTGCTGCATCCCTGGAGGGTCCCAGCACAGGGTGATGCTCAGTTGACTGGTTCTATCTTCTGACTTCCCTCCTTTTCCCTCTCTCTCTCTCTCATCCCACTTTCTGGGAGCAGGAAGGGTCAGAGTTGGTAAAGTGCGGGAAACTTTCACTTAGCAATAGATGGGCTCAGAAATGCTGGAGGAAAAATCTGAAGGGGAGAGGGAGCTGCTGGTTCCTCTGTTAGCTCCCCCCAGGCAGGACCCCACAACCAGTTGAACAGGTTGAGCAAGGAGGGCTCTCCAGTGTCACATTTCAGCACAAGGTATCCAGGGCCAGGTACCCTCACAAAGCCTCAAGGGATGGAAAAGCTGGATCTTGATTTAACTCTGTGCAGAGAAACCCCAGTGCAACGTCCCCAGTGGGGTGGAGAGGGCAGTGGGCAGCCAGCACCTGCTTGTATGATGGCTCGAGACCAGTACAACTGGTAAAGATGCTGGTCCACACTGGGAGAGGGGACCAGGATGAGGGGAGAGGTCTGAGGTCACTGAATAAAGTCTCTTTACTGGACAGATGAGGGAGAGGAGATCTTGAGCTGTCAGGCACTGAGCAACACCCCAGGGCTCATCCCCACTGCTCCCACCCTTCCTCCTGAAGGACAAGACCTGTGTCCCCACCAAAGGAGCTGAGGTGACAGGGAAGGGCAGGGGGAGGCTGTTCACAGTGACAAGGTTGGGACCACATCTGTCACACACCCTCTGCATGGGTTTGTAAAACCCACCCAGGGGAATGGTCCCTTCATCCCTGCCAAGCTGGGGAGCATTAATCAGGTGATAATCAGGAGTCCCAGAGCAGAAGGGGCTGTTCTCCTCTGGAAGGTGCCATACTCCAGACAATTTATCATTCAGACAAAGAGGTGGAAAAGGGTTAAATCCTGCCTGGCCTCCCCAGCCAGCGGTGGCTTTGGTTATCTGCAGCATGGCTGCAGGGCTACATGGTGCCTGTACATGTTCTGGGATCAGGAGTTAAGTGTTTAAATGATAAGTGATATCTTAAAAACATAAGTTTAGCAATGAATCTTTGCCGACAATACTGTACTATTAACTAATAGGCAGAATTAACTCACTGGCCTGGGGCCAAGCCCGTCACAGCCAGAGCCAGAACAGCTGAAGCTGCTTCTCACTTGGGTTTTGCTTTTACGGGATTTGCTGCTGCAGGGAGACTCCAGTTTCTGTAAAAATACTCTGGCGTTTTCCTCCTCCCAACCTGCCTCTGGAAGCTCCAGGCTTCTCGGAGCCAGAGGGATTCAGCCAGGAGCCCAGAAGCTTTCCTTTCACACGCAGAGACACCAGCAAGGGTGCCCATCTCCCTCAAGGCATCTCTGCACAGCCCCCCCCAGCTGCCTGCACACTGTTGGTGGGTGTTTTCAGACAGATCTGCTGCTCTAGGTGCCACCAAGGGAGATGCTTCCCACCCCTCCCACCCAAAATTAACTCCCCTCTCCCTTGACTGGAGAATCATTTTCCATCCAGGCTGGAAAGGACCATCAAGATCATGGAGTCCAACTCCCAGTCCTACACCACCTTAACCAAAGTAGCTTCAGGGAATGGAGCTTTCCTAGACCCCAAGAAGAGGCTGTCCTGGATCCTTCTGGCAGGTGGGGCTCCTTGGGTGATGCTCTTTCTCCCTCCTGGCCCCAGGGTGGCCTCACAGAGCTCTGAGTCTGCAGGTGACAGCTCTCTATCCCCAGCTGCTTCTCTGCTGACAATCCTGCTGCACATCTTTGACCTTGCAGGGAGCAAAAGGAAGGCACCTCCTCCTCCAGGTGTGATGAGCCAAGGGCTTCATGTGCAAATAAAACCTGTTCTTCCTGCATGGGGAACTGAAAATGCTGCATTAAAGTGTCACCAGCAAAGCCATTTTGATGTCCCTGAGAAATAATCTCTCTTGGCTTTCTCTGCCAGGGAACCACCTACTGATGTAAACTAACAGGAAGGTGCAACCAAAGTGTTGGCTTTCCCATTTTTGTGACCCCTGTGCTGCTATTTTTCCCAGACAAGGCTTTATCCACTGCTCCGTGTAGAGGGGTTCGAGCACCCTGTGACAGTGCCACCCAAGTTAAATGTGGGCAGCAAAAACCAGGAAAACAAATATACCTCGGGTCCCAAGGTGGAAGCAGCTGCCAGGTGGTGTTCAGGACCATGTGGCACAGTGCTGCAGTCACTTGTGACCATATGGCAGCAAGAAGAGCATCATTTCACAGTGTTGTGGCTGGCTGAGGACAGCAGTGAGGATGTACAGTGCTCCCTGGGCCATGACCATCCTCCAGGGAGGCCATTAATTGTGTGCAGAAAAGGACATTGGAGAGGGTCCAGCATCACTCCCCATGGCACAGAGCTTTGTGGCACTTGCTGGTCTGTCTGGAGCTGCTGGCTTGGTGGCCAGAGAAGGCTGTGGGCTTCAGGACAGAAAGCAGAGGCTGGTGGCAAGAGCAGGTTTGTGAGGATAGCTGTGGGAACTTGGCAGGCCTTCCCATGGGTACCAAAGGGATGCAATAGTCACAGGAGACCCTTCCTGGGAGGAACTGGGGAGCCCTGGCAGAGCACTGGAGTGGTGGGGTGCTTCTGGAGCAACACTTCTGGAGGCCAGGAGCAGCAAGATCTGTCCCTGGCCCTTCTGCCTCCTTCTGTAATGGATGGAGTGCACTAAAGACAGAAGTTTCTCCATACACTATGGAGCTGGGCCACAGGATTCCCTGGAGATTGCTGCATTGACTGTGTGTGGGACCAACCCATGAGACCAACGACATCTGCAGTGATGAGAGCTCCTGAAGGGCATCAGGCCTTGGAGTTGGACACACTGAGTTGGAGAAGCTCATTTGGCTCACACCCATGGCCAGAACCATAGGGGAGCCTTGAACTCCTCCCACCTCAGGTGTGGTTAGCAAGAAATAAATCACTTCTAATGGGTCAAGACAAGGAACCCAAGATGCTCGAGCTGCTGGTGTATCAGAGGGGCAGGGAAGAGCACAGTGAGCCAAGCCTGTTTTTTCAGTCTTTGTCACTTTAGAGGGGTGAGGGGCAGGGATCCATCCTGGTAGTCCAGTGGCTCTTCAGTTCTTGACCTTGTACAGCTCATACAGAGCTCTGTGTGCAGGTTGTCACCTTCCCTGAGAAGCCTCTCCAATACGTGTGCTTTCTGCAGGACGCACGGGACACCCCCCTGGGCAGAAGCAAAGGGGCAGAGGCACAGGGGGGGAGCAAGGGGACACTGCAGGGTACAAGGGGACAGTAGCAGTCTGGATGGGCAGAGGAGATGTCAGGGTGGTGGCAGAAGAGACCTCCTGGGGCAAGCAGTCCTGGTGACAGCTGCATGTCCTGAAGAGGGTTTGGCTGATGGGGTGGCCAAAGGGCAGATTTGGCTCCCAGGCATGTGGGAATTCAAGGCTGTTGGGTGGTGTGATGGAGAGGTGGAATTGTGTTCCAGTTTGCACCCTCTGGAAAAATCCCACTTGACACAACATAAGAAGGACATGGAGCTGTTGGAGTGAGTCCAGAGGAGGCCCTGGAGATGATCTGCTCTGAGCTCTGGAGCCAGGCTGAGAGAGTTGGGGGTGTTCAGCCTGGAGAAGAGAAGGCTGCAATGGGGAGACCTTAGAGCACCTTCCAGTGCCTGAAGGGGCTCCAGGAAAGCTGGGGAGGGACTGGGGACAAGGGCCTGGAGGGATGGGATGAGGGGGAATGGCTTTGACCTGGGAGAGGGGAGATTGAGGTTGGAGATGGGGCAGAAATTGTTTGGTGTGAGGGTGCTGAGCCCCTGGCCCAGGTTTCCCAGAGAAGCTGTGGCTGCCCCATCCCTGGCAGTGTTGAAGGTTGGATGGGGCTTGGAGCACCCTGGGCTGGTGGGAGGTGTCCCTGCCCATGGCAGTGGGGTTGGAACTGGGTGATATTTAAGGTTTCATCCAACCCAACCCATCCTGTGATTCCATCACCCCACCTGCTGTGGATGGGGCAGAATGCTCCACACCACAAGGAGGGAACTCCCGCACCCCCAACTCCCCGGGGTGACTCCAAGGGGTCTGGGGGGCTCAGGGCTGCCCGGAGCCTGCGGGCAGCAAACCACGGATTTTTCTAGTTCCCGTCTTTTCCCGTCCCGCAGGACATGTCTCTTTCTCGGGCCGGGCCCTGTCTGCAGCCATCCCCCCGGCTTCCCGGGCCGCCCCTCACCCGCCCCGGTGTCACCGCGCCCGGAGCGCAGCTCAGCGCGGGGCCGCAGCGGGGAGGCGGGGGCATCCCTGCAGGAACCCCCTCCCTGGTTTGCTTTTTTTTTTTTTTTCTTTTTTTGTTTTTTTGGGGGGGTTTT
>JAAWXA010000039.1:6064952-6105530 GCA_038090715.1 Florisuga fusca
GAGCAAATCATCATAGCCACATGAAAAATCCAGAAAGGCTGTGACAGGCCAAAACATGAGCATAAATGAAAAACTGGTTCAAAAAACAGCTACTTTGGGGGTTTGGACTAAACATTCACTGCCTTTTATAACAGCCCCTAACAGGGGGTTGAAGTGTTGCTTACTCTGCCCACCCACTTGGTTCTGTGTGGATCCTGTGTGGATAGAGGAAAACCTGTATTTCAGGGCCTTGGGCTGAGAGCTCTAAAGGAGGTGCTGGGAGCCCTAAAGGAGGTGCTGAGTGCCCTAAAGGAGGTGCTGGGAGCCCTAAAGGAGGTGCTGGGAGCCCTAAAAGGTGCTGGGAGCCCTAAAGGACGTGCTGAGAGCTCTAAAGGAGGTGCTGGAAGCCCTAGAGGGTGCTCAGCCCCCCAGGGCATCCCCCAGCTCCTCCTGCACAGCAGGATGCTACAAGATGAAGACTTGTTCAGCACTGCAGGAGCAGCTTTCAAACACTCTTTAGACACTGATTCTGCCTCATTCCCAAACTGTATTCCTGCATTCCCAGACAGCTCTGGGAAAGCTCGCTACAGAAGAGAGGGGCAGGAGGGAGGCAGGGCAGGATGTCAGGACAGCCCAGGGCTGGGTCAGCCAGGGCAGAGCAGGAGATGGGGACTCACCAGACTGAGGAATGCTTTTCTTTCCAGGNATGGGGATGGGGATGGGGATGGGGATGGGGGGGCTGGCCAGGACACAGAGATTTAATTGCAGCATTTCCTGCAGATCTCTGCTGCATTTCCCCCCGTGCTCACCGAGTGCCCTTGCAGGGGGCTGAGGGCTGGCTGAACCTGCCTGTGGTCTGGAGAACCTGCCTGTGGAGCTTGGGGCTTCCTCATTGCTTTGGTGTACAACCTTAAAGATCATTTAGTTCCAAACCCCCTGTGTTGGCAGGGACACCTCCCACTAGCCCAGGATGCTCCAAGCCCCACCCAAGCTGACCTTGCTGGGATGGAGATGTCAGCTCTTTGCTGCTCCCTGACATGGGTGGGATGCTGGGGGCTGGGGCAGTGGATTGAGACAGGCAGGGCAGAGCAGAGCAGCCTCACCAGGGACAGTTTCCAGCCAGGTTGGGTGAATGCATTCTCTGGGCAGAGCCCTCTCCATGCCAGAGCTGGAAGAAAGTGCCCTCTGCTTTTCCCCACCTGCCAGAGGGATGCTGAGTCCCCAGGTGACAAGGAGCATCTGAGGGAGGGCAGGAGGAAGGGCCTCAAGTTGTGCCAGGGGAGGTTTAGGTTGGAGCTGGGGAACAATTTCTCAATGCCTGGAAAGGGTTGTCAGGGCCTGGCCCAGGCTGCCCAGGGCAGGGCTGGAGTCCCCATCATCCCTGGAGGGGTTTCAGAGCCTGGAGATGTGGTGCTGAGGGACATGGGGCAGGGGTGGCCTGGGCAGTGCTGGGGGAATGGTTGGACTGGGTGATCTTAAAGGTCTTTTCCAAGCAAAACAATTTGATAATTTTTTTGCCCCTCCCAAACTTCTCCCATCCTCCCTGCAGGTCAGCACCAGCCTGGAGGCTCAGAATCAATGACCCCAAGAGGTGTGCATGATGTTGTGTGGAAATCCCTTGACAGCAGAGACAGAGCAGGGCAGTGGGGCACTGGTGTGGGCTGGAGGAGGAAGGGAAGGGGAAAGGAAAGGGGAAAGGGGAGGAAAGGGTGCTGAGCACCTGCAGGTCTCCATTCATCTGTTCTACCTTTGGGGAACCTTGAAGAGAGTCTTTGGACAGATGCAGAGCAGTCAGGAGTGAGGGCAGGCAGAGGAAAGGTGCTAATGAGGATGTTGGCAGCACTGGCAGGGGTTGGTGTCTGGCTGGTGGAAGTGATGAAGAGGCAGCACGGGGGCTGCTTGGTGTCACACTGGGTGTGAATCTGCAGGCAGCAGGCAGCTAGCAAGGCTGCAGCCAGCTCGGGGGGTGATGGAGCCAGCCTGGGGTAGGTGGGTGCTGCTTTGAGTCCACTCCTGGCAGCTGGGGGGGGGTTGGTGATGGGGTTTTGTCACAGTGGGGACAGAGCTGCTCTGAGCAATGGGGAGATGCTGCAAGTGGCGACTGCACAGCACTGGGGCCTGATCCCCCCTGGTTTTCTCCTCCTTTTGGCTCTTCACCTTTCTTCTTGCAAGGCTTTAGGATGAGATGGAGAGCAGGGAAGTTGCTGGTGATGCTTTTATGGGTTTTTTTTTTAAGCCAGAGTCCCGTGGCTTCGGATTCAATAATCTGTTCCCAGATTTTGCTGTGACTGACACCTGTTCTTGCTGGAGGGTGAAAGCTTCTGATAAACACAGATCCTCTGGAAATGCTGAATTTTCTGGCAGCTGCTCCCAGTTGTCCTCTGCTCTCTGTCCCCCCTGGAGGAGCATCAGCAACCTCCTGCAGAGGCTGTAACCACCTCTCCTCCTCCTGTAGCCACCTGTGACTCCCCCATAAGTCAAGAAATAATTGGGATGGTTTTCTGGGCTCCACTGGTTTATGACAAGCCATGGGACAGGCAGGAGGTGCAGATACTGAGGGGCTGGAGCAGGTCCAGAGAAGGGAATGGAGCTGGGGAAGGGGCTGGTGCAGAAGTCTGCCCAGGAGCATCTGAGGGCCCTGTGGGTGCTGATCCTGGAGCAGAGGAGGCTGAGGGGAGACCTTCTGGCTCTCTGCAACCCCCTGAGAGGAGGTTGGAGCCAGGGGGGGTCGGGCTCTGCTCCCCAGGAACAAGGGATGGGACAAGAGGAAGGGCCTCAAGTTGTGCCAGGGGAGGTTTAGGTTGGAGCTGGGGAACAATTTCTCAATGCCTGGAAAGGGTTGTCAGGGCCTGGCCCAGGCTGCCCAGGGCAGGGCTGGAGTCCCCATCATCCCTGGAGGGGTTTCAGAGCCTGGAGATGTGGTGCTGAGGGACATGGGCTGGGGGTGGCCTGGGCAGTGCTGGGTTACTGGTTGGACTGGGTGATCTTAAAGGTCTGTTCCCCCCAAAATGATTTGGCAATTGTGTGATTCCCTTCAGGCTGGTCCCATAGCACTGCTCTGCTGCTTCCTTTCCATGTGCAAGAGAAGGGAACTGGAAAACTGAACTGGAAAATAAGGGCTGTGCAGGGGACAGTACCAGGGACTCTGGTCAGTTTAGGTGGGGAATATTTGGGGACCTACAGGAGGGATCAGCCAAGCCTGTGACCATGACCCTGTGCTGTGCTGGAGGGTGCCAGGGGCTGTCCACATGGCCTTGTGCCAGGTGAAGAGAAGCAGAAGTTTTGCTCTCTAATTTGGGTGTCCTAAATATGAGCTGGGCTCCTGCTTGTGGGTGCTGAGCCCTTGGGAGGTCCGTGATGTGTGGGCTACAGAAGGAAAAGGGGAAAAAAAAAAATAATTAAAAAAATGGGCTTTGTGAGGTCAACCTTGGGTGTGTCGTCCATCAGCCCTCAGTGGCCAGAGGGTGGAGAAGGGCTTGGCTCCTGCTGTGGGTGTCCTGGGGGTTGCTGGCAGCTTCTGGAACTTCCATCTCACAGGAAGAGCCCAGCAGTGCCCTGAGGGAGATATCCCTGTCCTGGCTGCTGGGGCAGGGGATGTTCCAGGCAGGGCTTGGGAAGTGGCCCTGTGTTTTATTTGATGCAGAAGAAGGGTTTGAAATGGATGGGTAGGCTCTTGTGCTCCAGAGCTTTATCTCCACGAGGCCACCTCGTGTGGCTCTGAGCAAAGGAGCATTGGGATCCCACCTGGAGTGGGTGTGGGGTGGTCCCATCGTGCCAGGATCTATCATGAGGGCTGCCAGACAAACTGATGGATGAATCAATAGAGCAAAAAAAAAAAAAACCAAACCACCAAACCAAAAAAACCCCCTTGATTCTGTTCCAGTTCTGTAACAATAAAATGAAACAAACATCATGTTTGAGTTGCCTGGAGCAATCCCACCCACCATCCACCCTGAGGGAGCCCCTGGACCCTGCCTGTCTGAACTGGGGGGCTCACACCCTGAGGATGCAGCTCCCATGTGCAGTCCCCGTTGATGGGTTGCAGCAGAGGGGCTCCTGCCCCAGCCCCAGAGTTCTTTTCCCTTTTCCAGCTGAGCTGGGGGTCTGCAGGAGGGATTTGGTGCAGCCATCTCACCCAGTCTGGGCTTGGAGCTACCCTCTTGTCTGATCTCTGAGCCTTGATTTCCTTCTCTGATAGTCAAGTGGGAGCACCCTGAGGGTGCTTTGTCCCAGGTGGGCAGTCTTTCCCAGGCCCACATCTTTCTGAGCCCTGGAGGTGTTCAGGTGGCCTCTCCCTGGAGGACTTCACCTGGTTCTGGTGGCCCACTGGACCTGGGGGGTGGCAGCCTGGGAGGTCCAGCAGGGCCACACAACTCTGATCATCTCAGTTTAGTGAGGCTGACTCAAAAATCAAGTGTTTTAACCACGCAGAAAATGTTACTGTGGGATTTATCCTGTGTCGTGGGAGGATGGGGGGGAGCACTGGGCTGATCCTGGGACTGCTCCTGGGAGAGAAGGAGCAGTTGCATCTCCTGCACCCAGCTCCAAGGGCTGGTTTTCATCTGCCCTGCTCTGGCAGGGGTAAATATGGAGCAGAGAGCAGCAGAGAAACCATCCACCACTTTTCTTTTGGTCTCTGAAGGCCTCTGGAGGTGTGAGCAGGGCTGGCCAGCCCGGGGCTTGCCAGCTTTCAATGCTTGGAATAGTTCCCCTGCTTGTGTTTGCAGGGCTCTGGTGGGGATGAGACTTGCTGGTCTCCATGGTTTTATGTGCTGTGGGACCGTGCCAACAGTTTAATCACAGCTGAACCCTCATAGAGCAGCATAAAAAATGTTGTCGTTGGGATTAGGTTACCCATCCTTCCTATAAAAGACTCTATAAACAGTCCATCAAGCCCCAGCATTCCTCTTGGCTGTGAGGTCCTTCACTCCTGATGGGGCTGGCATTTGCTTTGACTAAGTCTTTTTTTTTATTATTATTTTGGGGGGGGGGGGGGCACTGCTTAAAAGGAGACCCCAAGGGTGGCTTTTCTGCCTGCATTAGTGGGGGAACCCGACAGGGCTGGCTTGGCAGAGGTGGTGTTGGGTGTCAGAGGATCTGGCTGGGGAGGCAGGGGGTAAGAGGCAGCCACGACAAGCCCAGGAGGCACTGACAACAGCAGCTGCTCCAGCCCTGGTGCTGAGGGATTTTTTTTTTTTGTCTGGATTTGCCCTTTGTTGGGGCACTGGAGAGTTTTCCCTAACCTTGGGACAGGCAGGGACCTGTGGTTCCCCTTTTCCCTTCACCCACCAGACCTCAGACCTCGAGCAATTTCCCCAAAGGTGCTGAAAATCCTGAAGCTTGGGCTGGGCACCAAGTGGTCTCTTTCTAGCCATGGGAACTCCGACCTTCACCTCCTCCCTCACCTTCCTCACCTTCACCTTTACCTCTGGTGCCTGCTGTGGAAGAGCCCCTGGTTTAATACCATTTGTGGGACTTCTTGGGGTGCTTTGAGTTTTGTCATTCAGCCTGCAGAGAGCCACAGGGCAGGGGACAGATGGATAAGGGTGGTGCTGAGGCTCTTCCTTTGTCCTGGCTCCTGCATCCTTGAGGTCGATCTGTGCTCACCTTGGCTGTGTCCTGGGGCAGCTCATCTGTGAGGCTTGTAGATGCTCCTGCCAGGGACTCTCCAAGAACCTTAAAGCCTCCCAAAGAGGGAGAGGAGAAGCAAAGTTGTCATTATTTGCCTTTTTTTATTTGCATTTTATATTGTTGTCATTGTGGGCACCTTTCACCTGGGTCTGCCTGGCTCTGGACAGGGTCCCTGGCCGTGGTGACAGTCCCTGGCTGTGGTGACAGTCCCTGGCTGTGGTGGCAGTCCCTGGCCATGGTGACAGTCCCTGCCAGTGACACCTGTCCGCCTGGAAGGGGACTGAAGCCATCCCGTCGTGTCCTGCCCAGTGAACATCTGCCGGGTGGGAACAGCATCCGTGCTGTGGTGCCAGTGCTGGGCACAGGGGGCTGTCCCCTACCAGTGCCACCATGTCACTGGGACCATCTGGAGGTTTCTTTTTTACTTACATCTGCTGAACCTCACCAGCTTGAGGGGCGTTTCCCGGAGGAGACCAAGATTTCCAGTGCTTTTTCCGACAGAGTTCAAATTATTTTAAGGATTGTGTGTGTGTCCCCACCTCCCCTGGACATTTTTTTTTTTGAAGATGGTTTGGTCAGTCTAATTACCAGCACAGAAATGGGGTGTCTGAGGTGAGCAGTTACCAAGCCCTTAGTATCCTGCAGAGGGCAATTCAGTCCTCTGGGATGGCTGGTTCAGGTCATCCAGCTTGTCCTCAGAGGCCCTTCTGCCTCTGTTGTTACTGTCTGTGGAAAATTAACAACTGCCTTAAAGTGGCAGCATTATTTTTTCATATGGCAAACCCCACGGGAGGTGAATCCCAGAGTTTTTACCTGGGGATGCCTGGAAGAGCAGCAGTGACTTCAGCCTCGGTTTCCTCCGTCAAAACTGAACCTGGGGCTGATTCCTGCAGAGTCCACTTGAGGTCCAGTGCTGAGAGCTATTACTTGTAACCTGCTGGCTAATCAGCTCTTAATCCCTTTAGCATGTTTCCAGA
Organism: Florisuga fusca; assembly: GCA_038090715.1. NCBI lineage: Eukaryota > Metazoa > Chordata > Aves > Apodiformes > Trochilidae > Florisuga > Florisuga fusca. The sequence goes on from JAAWXA010000039.1 coordinate 6,071,540, forward strand.
AACCCAGAGCCCTGGAAAGGGCTGGGCAGGGCTGGCTCTGCTCTGTGCTGCCATCACCTCCTGGTTCAGCAGTCAGAAGCCTTCTGCCTCCTGCACGGTTCCTCTCACCCATTAAACTTGTAATTTCAGTGAAGAATGAAATCAGATTTGTTTGACAAGACCTGTTTCCTGTAGAAGTATGTTGACTGGTGCTAATTATACTCTTGTTCTTTAATTCTTTATGATTTGAATTACATCAGCATCTTCATTATTTTCCCAGAAGTGATTTCAGGCTGAGCAAGACCTTGAGTGCCTACCATTTAATCACAGTGTAATCCTAGTGCAGCCACTGAACGTGATCCTTCTGTGCTCAGATCCTTCTGCATTAGTGTCTTCAAGGACTTAGCAGCTTTCTTCTTCTTCCAGGCATCCCCCCATGGGCTCTTTCTTGCTAATTCTTGAAGTCTCTCCTGCCCGTTACCATGAAATGCTTTTGATTTTCTTGCTTTTCCCTCTCCCCATCCCAGTCCCTGAAGTATTATGAGCTCTGATATTTCTCAGCCAGAAGTTGTCCCCTGCCTCTTGGTCTCCTGGCTGATGGATGGGGTCATGGATCTGCACTATTTTTCCTGCAGTTGTAAGTGATAAAGATATTTTTGAAGTCTCCTCCTGCCTTCCAAAGTGTTTCTGGCCTCGTCTCTCCCCACCTTGGCAGAGGGGATGCTCTCTGGAAACACAGAGCTGGAAAGAGCTGCCTAGGTTTGTTCCACTGCTCAGTTATCCATGCAAACCATGGCCAGTGCTGGAACAACACTGGAACTTTCTTGTGGTTTTCTTCCAATTTGCTGTTTATGGCTAGTCCCAGAATCAGATTTTTCAAGCCATTGTGGAGGTGTCATGCAAGAATTTCATGTGGCCATGGTTCCTTGGGCTTGTTTATGAAAGTGGCATAGCTGAAAAGCCCAGAAATGAAGATAAATGATGGCTGTGGCTTCTCCCAGCCCCACGAGGCCACTGACCATGGAGAAGTCAGCCAAATTGTTTGGCCACCACATGGTCTTGATGCATCCATCCCAGCTGTGGCCTCTTATTTTCTAGACTCTTTGCAAATGAGTGAATTTGAGTGAAGGGATTTGGAGAAGAATTCCAGTCAGACAATCCCTGGCTCGTTGGCTGGGTAGGAGCTAAGGAATCCTGTGTGAGTAAGGAGAGGAAGCAGCCCTGTTCTCCTGAGGGCTCCGGAAGTTCCATCCCATTTTCCTAATGAAGTTTTCCATTTTCCTCTTTAGAAAAACCAAGCTCTGATTGCATGGAGAGAAAAATAAATAAAAAAACCCAAGCCAGCCTAGAAGTGACAGGAGAAGCAGGACTAAGAGAGGTGACAGCAGCTCCAGGTCTCTATTCCTGAGCAGTGCCAATGCTTTTTTTTTTTTCCTAAGTTCCTATAAATTTCAATATTTTTACATAGCATTTCTTTCTTTGTGCTTAAAAGAGCAAAAGCACCATAATTTTTTCTTGTCTTCAGCTGTGCCAGCCGTGGCTTTGCCTAGGTTTCCCTGATTAACTTGCTTAACTTCATGCCAGTCACAACAAAACATGGCTTGCCTGCTTATTCTCCTTCCATTCCTCCTGCATTGCCTTTGTCTGTGTGGTCATCACTTTGTTACTCTGAAATTCATTTTATTCGAAGTTATTGTCCTCCTAAAATTGCCTGTAATTATAGCAAAAAAAAAAACCCAAACAAAAAAAAAGCTGTTGAAACTTTAAACTTTTCTTTGAGGCGTAGAATGGTTTGAGTTGGAAGAGGTCTCCAAGGATTCTCTACTCCAACCCCCTTCTGATTGTCATTTGTGCTTCTTGCTGCTGTTTCCTGGTTGTCTCTGCTTGTGAATTTGCTGAGATTTAGGAAATTGAAGCATTTGGAGCAAGACAAAAAGGCAGGTCAGGTTGGGCCTGTCCTCCCTGTGGCCAGCACAGGCTCTGAGGATCACCAGTGATTCCAGTCCAGCGATTCAGCCTCTTGCTGTCTCATTAGGGGGTCCAAAACTCTAGACCCCGAGGTCTTTAATGCACTTTTGTGCATTAGGATTATGCAACGAGGGGTACAACCCTGACAGATATTGACAGGGATGGAGCAGCAGGGTTTGCAGGCAGTGGGAGAAGCAGAGATGGAGTGGTGAGTGGATCCATCCTGTGCTGGTTTTCCATCACGTGTGTCCCTGCCCCGTTTCCTCTCCCAGGTTTCTGATTGACATTGCTGCAGTGGTGGCTCAGCTGAACCCAGGCAAACTCTGGTGTTTTCTCCTGTGTCCTCTCTGCCTTAACTGCCCTGTGGTGAGTTTATGGTGTAGACAAATTCTAGTCCTAGCTCTGGTGGAGTGACATCCCAGTGAGGGCTTGGTTGGCTCCATTCCTTTGTAGACAAGGCAGGAGTTGGAGGAGAGGTGTTCTGGGGAGGTGACAGCAGTGTTGGCTGTGGTACCTTGGTCCAAGCATGCTGTCACCTTGCTGTCACCTTGCTGTCACCTCTCCTTGGCTCTCCTCCTCCTCCTCCTCAGGAGCCTTGGCCAGATTTCTTGCTGAAATGGAGAGGAGCCCAAGACTGCCTCATCTGGCATTAGGCACAATGTCAGGTGAGTTCAGATCATAGAATGATTTGGTTATGTATGAGCTAAGGGAAGGGGACCTTAAATCCCATCCAGTTCCAACCCTGTTCCATGGGCAGGGACACATCCCCCCAGCCCAGGGTGCTCCAAGCCCCATCCAACCTTCAACACTGCCAGGGATGGGGCAGCCACAGCTTCTCTGGGAAACCTGGGCCAGGGGCTCAGCACCCTCAAAATAATTTCTTCCAAATGTCCAGCCTAAATCTCCTCTCTTACAAGTTTTAACCCATTTCCCCTCATCCTCTCCCTACCCCCCCGTGTCCAAAGCCCTCCCCCAGCTTTCTTGTAGCCCCTTCAGATATTGGGAGGTTGCTCTGAGCTCACCTGGGAGCCTCCTCTTCTCCAGGCTGAACAACCCCAATCCCTCAGCCTGGCTTCCCAGGGGGGTGCTCAGCCCTCGGAGTTGAAGGGGATGTTTTAGGCTTGAAGAAAGCTCTCTGACAGATGGGTTTGAGAGGATGTGCAATGACAACAGCCTTTGTGAGCAGGTGGTGTGCCCTGCTTTGCTGGTGGAGGAGGACCTACTGCCCTTCCAAAACCAGCTTTTAGCTGAGAGGTGGCTCCTGCTGGACATTTGCTGGGGTTTGGGCTGTGCAGGTTCAGCTGAGTTGCTGGATCAGTGCTGGCTGAGGCAGAAGAGTCCTTTTGGCATCCACTGAGGGGTGGGTGAGCCCCTGAATTTTCAGGCTGGCTGCCAAGGTGCAGGGATTCAGTGGGCTGGATGAGCTTGGGGTCAGAGCAGGGAGGCCCTGCTGCCTGTCTGCCCCTGCTGGGTTTGTACTCCAAAACACAATGAAGAAGCAGCAATGCTATTTTTTTCTCCCTGCCAAATAAGTTCTAATGCTAAACAGATGGATGTCCTGGAGGAGGCTGTAGGGCTTGTGTTGTCAGTGGGATGGGGCTGCTCCTGCTTCGCTGGATGGTTAATGTGGAGGTGGGTCTGGATGATGTACCCAAGTGTTTCCCAGCCTGTTTTTCCAGACACCCTTCCTATAGGCAAAATTCAGAGCTGTGTTGTAGCTCTGTTTGCCAGAGAAAAAGAAAGGAACACTGGGGTGGCAAACAAGGGCCTGGATGAGATAGTGGCTTGGATCATTGTACAGGAGGTGTTCTGCTGGGAAAGTTGTTTGTGGTCCTCTTCTGTCTGCTTATGGAGAGTTTCCAACTCCATCACTAAGACAAAGTATTTCCATCTTTGATCAGACTAGATGTCCAGCTCTGGTGTACCTGTCCCTCATGTCCCCTTGTCCCAGTTGTAGCTGTGTCAGGGTGGCCATGGATTTGCCCAGTCAAGCCCTGGAACCCCCCCAGTGTTGGAGATCCCCCCCTCTCTGGTGGCTGCCTCAGGGCTGTATGGCCCTCCCAAGGAAGAGATATCCTAAATAATCTTTTCATACTTGACTTGAACTTTCCAAGTCACAATTTATATTTTTAAAAGGGCCCTCCTGGGTCAAGAAGACCATCTAAGACCAACTTGATGTTCTCATTTTCAGTGGTGAGATGCTTAGGACGTTCTTTTGGAAATTGCATCCTTCTGGGAATGGCCAGGTTCAGGGTATAATCAGGTCTTTGGGTTTTGTTCTCATCTTACTCAGCCTCAAATGTTGCTGCTCCATGGTGACCACCCCCATGGTTTGGCCATAGATCCCCAATGCCCCAGAGATCTAATCCTGGGGAATGAAGCACACAGGAGAAGGTGGGAGAGGAATTAATCCATGAGTTGATTTTTCTCTAAGGCAGGGTTCACAACACTCCTGTGCACGCTGGAAACATCTGCAGACATCCAGAATCCCTCACAGCAGTGATGCTAAGCTGAACACTGGAGTGCTTCAGAGTTTCTCTTTCCTGGCAGTGATAATTTGCAGCCATATCCCAGCTTTGAACAATGCCTGAGTCTGTGGGGTGGATTATTTGTGGACAGCAGAGCTGCTTTCCACAGGCCAACAGCATCTCACAAGTGGAGGATGCAGCAGGAGAGGCTGTGGCAGTGAGGGATGGCCAGACATGGGAGACAGGGCCATCCTGGAGTTGGGAATGCTGCCTCCATCCCTGCTCCCACCTGAGCCACCAGTCCCTGCCTTCCCACCACAGGGGAGTTTAATAGGCATTTCCCTGTGAAATCAGCAAGATTGCTGGCTGTGAAATACAGATGATCTGTACTAAATGCTGTGTAATGGGTTCCACTTGCAGGGGTTTGTGAGTGTGTGTTTTTAATAAAAGCCTCTGGGAGTGAGGCAGAGGCTGCCAGGGGTTGGGATGCTGGGGAGTGCTGAGACCTTTGTGGTCCCCCCGAGGCTCAGGGGCAGCTCCTAAAATCATAGGATCACAGAATGTTCCTTGGAAGGGACCCCAAGGTCATCAGGTCCAACCCTTCTAATATTATTCTTGCTGTGAGATGTCTCAGCACCCATCGAGCTGAGACTTCAAACTTCCCAAAGTGGGGGAATCCCCCCCTTCCCAAGTCTGACTCTCCTCAGGGGGAAAAATTTTCCTCTTGTGTCCAATGGGAATCTCCCCAGGAACAATTTGTACCTTTGTCTTCTCCGTGTCAATGGGGAGTCTCCACCTGCTCTGGAGGCCCCTTTAAGTACTGGGACATGGTTATAAGGTCTCCCCTGAGCCTCCTCTTCCCAAAGCTGACCAGACCCAATTTTCTCAGCCTCTCCTGGTATGGCAGGGGCTCCTGTCCTCTGATCATCCCCATGGCTCAGAACATGCTGGAGGTGTGTGCTGTGCAGTGCCTTAGCATGGAGAAAAGCACGTGGGCAGCACTTGGGGCTTTCAGACCAGGGTACAGATCAGTCACCCAGAGAGCTGTTGAAGAGGTAACCAGGGGTTTCAAACCTTTTCTGTGCAATTCAACAGTGTTGGGAGTATGGAGGGGTTCCCACCAAGCTCCATCAAGAAATGGATTGATAGGCATGGACTGGAGGGCTGGTCATTGGAAAATACTCCTAAGTGGGTCACCAGCACTTTTTGGGCAGCCTTGCTAATGAGATTCCTCTCTGCAGCAAAAACCCCTGGGGGAAGTGTAATAAAGAGTGGAGAGAGTGGGCTGGTGACACCTGAGACAATGGGGTGGAACAAAAACTGGGGCTGAGTTCTGCCAGGGTGTATCTGGGAGCAGAAAGTGTGATCCATGGCTCTGGGCCAGGAGATGCCAAGCAGGAAACCTCTGGCCCTGGAAACACCTTTGAAATGGGTTTCCCTGGAGTGAAAGAGCTAATCAGGTCCCAGATCCTTGCTTGGTGAGCCAGGACGAAGCGTTTTATCCTTCCCTTGTGCATCTGGAGACTGGATGCTGGGGCTGTTTCTGGTGTCCTCAGCCAAAGGAGAAGCAGAATAAAAACGAAGCAGCTGCAGTTGTGACTCAAGGTGTGGAAACCCTGCCCAGTGTTTGCTTTCCCCAGCAGATGAAGGAGTGTCTTCTGCCTTGGCTGCTGGTAACCAGCCTGGGGGAAGGGTTGTTAATTGTGAAGGACTGTTTCATTTAGCAGGGCAGGATTCTGTGGCTTGGAAGCTGGGCTGGTGGAGGAGCATGCTTTTAATAATGTGTCTAATGAACTGTGCAGCAGCTCACCCAGGGACGTGGTCGAGTCACTATTGCTGGTAATCTGTAGATCAAAGGTGCCTGATTTCTGGTTCATAAACTGGTTTTGGCCCCTGGGGCTCTTCCCTCCAGCTAATACCCCTCTGTCCCCAGCCTCCCTGGGCTGGAGGGATGTTTGCTGGTGCAGAAACCTGAGCTGGGCTGCAGCCTTGGGATGGAGCTCAGCTCCCAGCACTCCCAGCTCCCAGCACCCAGTGCTGGAGTGCATGGGGTCAGTTCTGCTCACCCCATCCCCTGGAGCAAAGGGGGAAGCTTCACTTTCAAGGGATGTGCAAATAAATGCAAAGCCACCTGGACACAAGGGTGTCACCTGCAGCCCACGGGCATCCCCAGCCTCACCCACTGCGGCTGCTGCTCCAGGTACCTCCTCACAGCCTCACACTGGAGGGTTTTCCACCCCGAGAAGTTTAGCAGCAGACTTGTAGGCTTTTTTCCTTCTGCAGGACTTGCCCTTGTCTAAATGACCCCAGGGAAGTCCTTCCCCTGGTGCTGGGCAGGGCTGGACCAGATGTTCGCGCTTCACCCGTCTGACCTCCGGATCGATGGAGCTGGGAACTCTCCTTTGTTCTCCCATCCCTGTGGTTGGACACCCGCTGCCACCTCCCTGATAAGTGCTGCTGACAGACACAATCTGCAGGGCTCTGGTGATGGTCCCCTCTGCCCCCTCCCCTGCAGCAGAAAGGACTCGTATGGTTTGGGCACTGGGTTTTTGGTTACGTGGTATTTGTGCTCTCCAGGGTCTGATGTTTCTCTGCCCTGTGGGGAGCAGAAATCCAACTCCCCACCCCCCCTTTTTTTTTTTTTTTTTTTTTTCTTTAATTTTAGGCCAAATCAAGCCCTGCCCCTGAGCACTGACTGGGTGTCTGCAGCCTTGTGCCATCCCTTTAGTGCACACCATCAGGTCTCTGCTCCCTGGCACAGCACTGACTGCTCTGCCCCGTCCCAGGTAGCACCTCAGGGGACCCACACACGTGTGTGGTGGTGGCCAAGCCATTTGGGTGCCCCCTCCTGTCACTTGTGCCTCTGCAATGTGGTGGTTTGCTTTTGGGGGCTTTCTCCCCTTGGGCAAACCCACCCTATCTGAAGGAAAAAGGAGCTGAGAGAAGTAAAAGGCACTGAAGGTGCCACTGAAGGTCCAGTTGTCCTGTTCCACACTCACCCAGATCCTCAGCAGCTGTCCTCTCCTCAGCTGGCGTGGGATGTTTCCCTGCAGGGATGTTCCCTCCTGTCCCCATCCCTCCCTGCTTGCTTTCCCTGCCTCCCCAGGCCAGGGCTCTGCTCCCTGCAGACTCTCTGGGCCTTTTCACTCAGGTGGCATCAGCCTGGGGATCAGTCCTGACCTGGGGACATCCTGCAGGGTGACAAGTGGGTGTGTGGAGCCAGCAAGGCCAGCTGTGACACAGTGAATATTTATAATTTGCTTTTTTGCCCATGCTTGGAGCAGGGCAGCTTTTAAGATGTTTCTACCAAGTTCTTGAGATCCACATCCTGGGAGTCAGAGCTGCAACAAGAGTTAATATTTTCTCCAAGGTGGAGTAAGACCAGCAGCAGCCCCATGCATCCCCCTGCCCATCCCAGCACCTCTGCTCTGGGCAGGATGAATCCAGATCTGGGGTTTTTGGGGCACATCTGCCTTGTGTGTTTGGGGTGAGCAGCTCAGAGGGCAATTCCAGGGGATCAGCTGGGTCTGTTCTGGCAAGAGGGATGTGGAATGGCAGCAGTGACTTTCCAGAGGGATGGAAAGAGCCCACCTCGGGGAGAGGATGCAGGGGTTGCATTGGCACCCCAGCCTCTGGGCTCTCCAGGGCTGTCCCATGGGTTTGTCTTCTCTGCAGGCTCCAGAGGTGCCCGTGGGCAAGTTACAGCCAGGTGTGTCTCTGGGTTTGCAGTGACACTGTGGTGTCACTTCAGTGTCCTGTGCTGGAAGGGGACACAGTTTCACTGCTTCCTCCAGCCCCTCTGGGGGGGCAGGTGGTGGGGAGGGTCCCCTTCCTCAGTTTCCCTCCCAGCCCCTGGAGAAGTCCCGTGGCTTCTCCTCACCCAGACACTCTCCAGGCTTTGCTGCATCACCTGTAAGAGGTTTTTACCCCCAGAGAGGAAAGGCAGGAGCACAGGGGCAGCCATCTGCCCTTCCCCACCTCCACTCCTGTCTCCTGATGGCTTGTGCTTGCCTAGCTGGGGCTGGCAGTGGCCATGTAGAGCCCAGTCTGGTGCCTGCACTGCCTGAGCCTCAGCTGTGCTCGGGGATATCCCCACTCTGCACCTCCTTGACAAAGCATCTGAGATTCAGAGTAACAACACAGCATGGGGAGGCTGAGTTTTTGTCCCAGATTGCTCCCAGCACTGGATCCAGCCACCCTGCTGCTCACCATGGGGTCCTGTGTCCTGGCAGCACAGCTCTCTGCTTGGACTCCCCCAGGATGTTGGCTGAGTTGTCTGGGTGAGTGTTTGCAGCAGGGTTGTTCCTCCTCCCAAGGTCTGGTGATTGTTCCTTGAGGGGTCTGGGATGGATCCCACCGTGGCCTCTCTGCAGGCAGCACCTGGACTCTGTGCTTTGGGCATCCTCCTGCTCTGGGAAGGGTTTGCTGAAGCCTCCGAGGTTGGAATTCTTTCCATCACTCTGCAGCAGATCCTGGGGCACTGGGGCATCTCCATCCTTGGAGCTCTCCCAGCTACCCTGATCCTGTGGTGGGGATGGGCTTGGACCAAGACCCCTGAGCTTCTGCTTTCCAGGAGTCCTGTGGGATGCTACAAAATCATTCCCCATCCTCAGGTGGCACCATCCCTGCTTGGTGCATGGCAGAAAGTATTGGGAGAGGAGAGGAGACTGGTGGTCCTGGGAATGTCCTTCTGGTTTTTGCCCCATGTTTTGGGGCACCTGCCTTGGCTGCCAGACTCCCCACTGCAGCATCCCCGTGGCCTTGCCTTTCCACAGCTCTGCCTCTGTTTGCTTTTGGTGTATTAAAAAAAAATATTCCTCTTTTTCTCTCCTTTATGTTTGCTGGCAGTCTGGTTTTTTCATTGATATATCCTTTTTGCAACTGTCTGCATCTTATAACTGCTAATTTACTGCTGCCAACTTCCCCTGATTTTAATTTATACAATATGTTTATTTTTACTGCAATTTTTTTTTCTTTTATTTAAAGCCAAGATAATTTTTAGCTAAAGACGCCTTCTTTTATGAGCGCGGATTTATGAGATTCTGGCAAAGCCTTCTTAAGCTGGCTGTAATTATTCTTCATTGTTTTTGTTTACATTTCCCTCTAATCAATTTTTGCTAATAATCCCTTTCAACTTTTGGAAATTGCCCTGGGTTTGTTTCTTTTTGGTGGGTGCAAAAAAAAAGGAAAAATTCCCTTCCCGCATCCTCGTAACTGGGTTGTGGTTGTACCTGTGCAGCTGCTCATCCTCAGCTCCTTGGTGCCCTTGTTTCCAGCTCCCAACATGCAGGTTTGGGATAGAAATGTGTCTCCAAAATCACTGGGGTCTCCAGGACCCCAGCCTGTGCTCTGCTCCAAGCCCATGGGTAGCACAGCTGGGCCAAGGGCTGCTGCCACCTTTTCCAGGTTGATCTTCAGATTTATCCCAGTGTGGGTGTTCCCCATTCCAGTGCTGTCCCCCCAGTCCCCCAGCTCCTTGGAGGTGGTGGCAGCTCTGCAAGTCCTACCCCAGATTTCAACCCTGGAGGGACTTCTCCCTCCCTGTGGTCCCACAGCCCATCTCCCAGGGATGGGAACATCCATCCCTCAGGGATGTCCTTTCCTGCCTGGTGGGCAGTGCCCTGATGGATGGACAGACACATCCCCCTCCCAGTTCAGGCCACCAGTGAGCAGAAATCTCACAGCATCCACTGCTGGAGCATCCTTTAGGTTGAAGCTGCTGCCCTGGGAGGTTGTAGTGATGTGTCATGAGTTACCAGGGTTAAAAAAAAAAAAGAAGAGGAGGTGTTGAAGGTGGGGTTTTCCCAAGGAAAGAAATATTTACAGCTCACTAAGAATACCCACCTCCTGCAGGTCCTGGCTCCACTGGGGCTTTATCTGCAATGGTGGGGCCTGGGGGAGGGGGGAGACACACACAGAATTTGTGTTCCTGGCATGGCTGTGAGCAAAACCCCAGAGATACCAAAGGGGTGGTGGCAGAGAGATGCTTTGGCTGCTAGAAGGAAGCCAAGCTCCTTGAGGGGCTTTGGGGAATTCCTACAGCTCTCCTGGGGAGGGGTTTCCCATGGGGTGTTACCTCTGCAGCTTGGCAAAACCCAGCCTGCAGCTGGAACCCTGTGCTTCCTCCTTGGAGCTGCCAACCAGGAGCTAATTTACAGCCTGTCAGTCAGAACCCTGCAAAGCAGGAAGGTTTGGCTGGCAGGTGGATGCACAGAGCCAGGGGTGCGTGTGGGGGGGCATCCCCACTCAGCCTTGCAGCCACAGGGGTTTGTTTGGATGCCCACATGGCAAGTCAGGGGCTGCTTGATGCTGCTTCTTCACTGGGGGAGCCCCCACCCCGGTTTGGTGTAGCCTGTGGAGCAGTGTCTGCCTGTCCCTGCACTGCTGTCACCTCCCTGCAGCCACCCTGAGCTCTGCAGGGCACTGGGGATGCTCAGAGCTCCAGCCCTGGGAACCACAGAATCACAGGATGTTTGGGGTCAGAAGGGAGCTCTGGAGATCCCCCAGTCCAACCCCCCTGCCCCAGCAGGATCCCCCAGGGCAGGGCACACAGAACACATCCAGGGGGTTTGGAAAGGCTCCAGAGAAGGAGACTCCACAACCTCTCTGGGCAGCCTGGGCCAGGGCTCCCTCACCCTCACACTCGAGAAGTTTCTCCTCATCTTGAGGTGGAACTTCCCGTGTTCCAGCTCCAACCCATTATTCCTTGTCCTGGGCACCCCAGACCAGAGATTGTCCCCTTCCTCTTGCCCCCCACCCCTCAGATATTGATGGACATTCAGCAGATCCCCTCTCAGCCTTCTCTCCTCAAAGCTGAACAGCCCCAGGGCTCACTCAGATGCTGTCCCTGTCCCTTCATCATCCCTCTGCTCCCTGTGTTGCAAAGATCTGGTGATGGAAGAAGTTTATGGAGTTAATCTGCTGGGCTGCTCCAGGGGTGAGTCCTGGAATTTCATTCTCCTTTTTGGGACTCCAGCTGTGGCCCCACTTGCCCCCTGTCCTGCTGGTGGCTCTGGGTGGCCCAGCCTTTACGAGCCATGCCCAGGGCTGTGCAGCACTGCGTGGTGCTGGGGCTTTTGCTGGAGCTTGGGCTGTGTTTGGAGATAATATCTTTCCCCCATAAATGTTATTCCCCTGTTCAGGAGGAAAGGGGGAGTCGGGGGGGATGATGTGGAGGGTGTGTGTGTCTCACCATCTGTGTTCTCCAATAAAAGCAAATTAAAATTGAAGCCTATTAAGGATGGCTCAGTTGGGATGCTGAGCAGGGCCCTGGAGCCTGCTGGGAACCAGTTGCTTGCAGCCCATGGCACCACAGAGGGGACAAAACCTCATTTAGTGCCAATGGTCCTGGGAGGTGGGATGGGGCTTCCCCTCCCTGCTCCTGGTAGGGGAAGAGCTGAACAAAACCCCACACCCTGGGCTCAGGATGCTCCTCCTGCTCCCCTCAGCACTCATGGCTCTGAGTGGTGGTCAGGGGGTAGTGGGGAAAGGGATGGATGGTGTGTGAGAGCCTGGAGAAGGGAAGACTCCAGAGGGACCTTAGAGCTGCCCCCCAGTCCCTGCAGGGAACCCACAGGCTGCAGAGGGACTTTTCATGAGTGTCCACTGACAGGAGAAGGGGAAATGGTTCTAAACAGAGGGAGAAGAGGTTCAGACTGGATCTTAGGAAGTTGTTCAGTAGGAGGGTGCTGAGACTCTGGAACAGATTGCCCAGAGAAGCTGTGGCTGCCCCCTCCCTGGAGGTGTTCAAGGCCAGGTTGGATGAGGCTTGGAGCAACCTGGGCTGGATGAGAGGTGTCCCTGCCCATGGCAGGAGCTTGGAGGAGATGAGCTCTGAGCTCCCTTCCCACCTCACCCATTCTCTGCTCCTTACCCCAAGGTGCTGTGCAGCCTGTGGGCATCCTGCTGCATCCCAGACCAGAGGTGGCCATGTCCCTGCTCCTGGGCTACCAGGCAGGTGGTGCAGCCCCTGGGCATTGCACCTGCTACCAGTTGGCCCCAGAGCATGGTGCTGGGACCAGGTTCTTGTGGCATCAAGTAACTTCCAGCTGGTGGTGCAGGCAGGAGCCTTAGGTGGCCTCCGGTGCCACATGCCAGTGGTGGTGGCTCTGTGGTGATGGTGCCACAGCTCTGTGTGTGTGTGTGTCCCTCCCTGCTGCAGGGTGGGCAATGGCAGTGCCAGGGTGAGAGCTGGGCCAGGGCAGTGCATGGGGGAGGCTGCTGGCTCCCTGGGGCTCGGAGCATCTGCAGAAGGAGCTCATGGGGTTGAGGTTTCCAGGCTCCAAGAGTGTCCCTGCTGCCCCTCAGGAGGAAGAGGGGGACCTGGGGGCAGTCAGAGGGACATGGCCCCACTCCATCCTCACAGGAGGTGGCTCTGGGGGGAATTCAGTCTGTGCTGGGCCTGTCCTGAGGGGGTGGATGAAGCTGGATGTGGGTGAGGGCAACACCTGCTTCAGCCTTGGGGCTTCCCTTCTGCAGGATGTCTTGCAGACAATGGGGTGGGTGCTCCTGCAGTCATTAGTGCTGACAGTAGCAATGGCTGTTAAATGTCTGCATCTGTGTCTTCTCTGTGTGGCCACCACATTCCCAGCAGCAGCAGGAGGGGCCCTGCTCCCTGCCATGTAGCATCTGCATTGTCTCTTCCCATCAGCCTGCCCTGGGCTGAACTCAGACCACCTACAGGTCCTGGCTTCTTTTGGGACAGATGCTGCCAGCAAGGACCCTGGGTCCCTGGAACAGCATTTGGGGATCTCTGGTGGGGTTATCAGGTTTCTGTTGACCTTTGGTGTTGGGAAAAGTGGGGCCAGAGAGGATGCATCTGCAGCAGTGACTGGGGGGGATGTGGCAGCGTGGTCCTTCCTCATCTTCAGCTTTGCATGGCTCTTCATGAGAGGCCCAAAGGTGAAAGATCATAAAATGTGAATTCCCAGGTGAGGGGCAGAGCTGGGCCATGCCCCTCCTGGCCGTGCAGATGTGAGGGGTCATCCTTAGGGCTTGGCTGCCCTGCAGCCCCAGTGCCTGGATGGGCAATGGGCATTTGGGTGCTTAGAAAGCAGGACACCTGCTTGAATGACTTGCAAGGTTAGGGACATTGGTTATTTAGAATAATTTCTCCCTGGAAAGGGTTGTCAGGGCCTGGCCCAGGCTGCCCAGGGCAGGGCTGGAGTCCCCATCATCCCTGGAGGGGTTTCAGAGCCTGGAGATGTGGTGCTGGGGGACATGGGGCAGGGGTGGCCTGGGCAGTGCTGGGTTAACAGCTGGACTTTAAGATCATCAAGGGCTTTTCCAGCCAAAAGGATTCAATGATTCTATGGCTTTAGAGGAATGACATAAGGGGCTGAGAGGCTCCTGTGAAGCTGAGGATCACCCTGCAGATGGGTGAAGTCATCACTGTGGAGCCCCACGAGCCTCCAGAACCTGCTCCCCCACTGGCTCTGGGGCTGGCTTCTGTTTCAGGTGGGCTTGGGTGATATCCTGGTGAGCTGAGGAAGGCTCCATGGCTCCCCCAAAGTGGTGACACCTTTCCCTTACCATGACTGTGTGGTATCTCTGTGGTCAGGGCTCCCTGCTCTGTGCCTTGCTAGCCCCAGGACTATCAGCCTGGGGGGGGCTGGCTGGCAGGTCAGAGACACTCTGGATGGTGATGCTGGATATCTGCCTTATTTTTAGGACTGACTGGACCTAATTTTCCAGGGAGAGGAGTTGAATGACCAGGTACCCATCTGCTGGGTTGCTGGTGGCACCGGGACAAGCTGGCAGGACCCTTGGAGTGGCCTTTGGGGCAATCCCAGCCTCTTGCTCCCTATCCATCACTCTCCCTCTTGGAGTTTAAGTGGATCCCTGAGTGCAGGATCCCCACTCTCCTGTAGCCTCCAGCTCACAATGCAGTGTGCTGTTCCTACGCCAGAGGGTTGGCCAGGGGGGGGATTGGGTTTCAGGCTGTTCCGCTGGCCAGGGGCCAGGCAAAGCAAAGCTCGGGGCTGCAGAGAAGGGCCACTGGGTTTGCTCAGCCCCTCTCAGCTCTCGCTGGCAAAAATATTATAATAAGGCTCCAGTAAAGCAGAAGAGGAAGAGAAGGGGCCTTTCAACTGCTGGAAGGGTAAAGAGATCTGTGGCAAGGGCTCCTGGGGTGGGGGGACAGACGGGTTTCTCATTACCCACCCTCCCTGCACCGGGATGCGGGAGCTGAGCCTGAGGCCAGGATGGAAGTGTGGGTTCAGGAAGGGGTTTCAGGTGGGTCTGCCAGGAGGATTTGTCCCAAGCTGCAGCATCTCCCACTTTGCTCCAACACCCCGGGATCCCTCCAGCCTGGGCTGAGCCTAGGAGGAGCATTGGGTGGGCTTCCAGGTGATGTCTGAGGGATGGGGACAAGATGCAGTCTCCCTGTCTTGGCCTCGGGATGATTTTGCTTCCAGCCCATCTGGGCAACTTCTTGCCTCCTTTGCACACCCAGTCCAGCTGATGCAATGCTGGGTCAGCTGAGAAGCATGCTCCTTGTGTTAGCAATATTACACCAGGATGAAAATGCTGGCGAGTTTCCTGCCTTGCAGGAGGATCTGGCGTGAGAAGTGGAAGGGGAAAGGAAAAAATTGTGGGTGGAAAAATGAAGGTGGAGGCTCTGGCTATCCGTGGGGCTATTTATTTATCCAACTGTTTCTTTATCTGGATGGGTTCTGAGCCTGTGAATGTGCAGGAGTTGCCAGGACCTCTGAGGAGCTCGGGGCCAGATGCTCTAAATTGATCTAAATTGGCAAAACTCCACGGAAGTTATTTTTTCTGGACACGGAGAAGTGTGTCTGCAATGTGCAAAGCTCCTCTCTTAATCCCTTGCCCCTCCAGCTTCTGCCACTGTCCCTTGCTCCTCTCACTGTCTACCTCCCAGTCCTGACCATCCCTTGCTGGTGTCTCCCATCCCTACCAGCACCCAGTGTGCTCCCAGCTTTGTCTCAGAGTCTCAATCCTGACGTGGCCAGAGGAGGGAAGCAGGTGCAGCTGAGACCCTCACACTCATCTCACTTGTGGCTTAGCACCAAGAAGACCCCACAGAATAGCAGGAGCTCCCTACTCAGGTCATGGGCAGAGCTGCTGAGGATCTGGAGGTGGTGGTCTGGTGGTGCTGACGTGTCTGGAGATGCAGCCTGGTGGAGCCAGAGCCCTCGTGTCAAGTGCAAGGAGTCCCAGTTGCTTATTGAAAGCATCTTCAAAGTGAAAAGGACAGGCACTTACCTCCTCCCCATCCCGTGGGGAGCAGCGTGGTTTCTGGTGGGAAGCTGGCCAGAGTTGTGTCTGCTGGTTTCCAGCAGCTGCAGATTTATTTATAATGCTGTGGGTAGCACGTGAATCTGCAGATAAACACACACACGGGAGGAGGGAAGAACACAAACAACAAGATTGAGAAAATGCAGCTCTGGAGAGAGCCTTTCACTGAGCTACGGCTATCAGCAGCCTCCAGAGGTGGGCTGGGGGCCAGACACCCACCTCTGCTGCTCCCCTGGGGCTTCCCTCCATCTCATCACCTCTTTGCTTGGGGGGGCTGGGCTGTCCTGGATGCCAGGGGAGTCTTCACAGGGCTGCTGAAGCACCAGCCCCTCACCTTGGTATTTGGTGCTGCCGGAGTTTCAGAGCACAGTGAAAGCCTCGACTGCAACAGTGAGTGAAGCTGCTGAGTTTGCTGCTTGAAGCAGGAACCTTCTCCTCTTCATGGCTGGCAGGGTGGGTCTGGGGATGCCCATCCAGGAATTGGTCTGTCCTGCTTGTCCTGCTGAGCCTGGTGGGTGCCTGGAACAGGGCATGGACACGGGGCAGCCCACGGGTGGGATCCAGAGAGCCTCAGAGGCAGGTGAGGGGTGGCCACGGCAGCACCTCCTGGGGCACTGTGGGGGCAGAAGGTGCAAGGATTGAGTGTGCTGAGGACATGGACACTGCTGTGGGTGGAGGAGCTGCCTCTGGAGGATGTTGGGTTCCCGTTCCCCGGGGCTTTTCGTGCCTCGGGTGGGACTTGTACAGCAGAACTCTGTGTGACTGACATGGGGCCTGAAGTCACCCTCCATTCAGGGATGTCCAGGAGGATCTCCTCAGCATTCCTTGATGACCAGAAGGAATCAAGATAACCTCCTGCCCCTTGTCTGCTCCTGCTGCACGTTCTGCTCCAGCTCCTGGCTCACCTGGGATGGGGAAGGAAATGGTGCAAGATCTTCATCTCTTGGCAATTGCTCTTCAGGAGTGATTACCTTCCCTGGGAGAACTGCATCTTGTTTGCCACCTGTCTTCCTGGGTTCAGCTCCCAGGCAAAGCTCTAGCTGCAGTTTCCCTCCCAGGCTGAGGAGTTCTGTTTGCTGCTATTTCCTTCTGGTGTAGATCCTTGCAAACCACAATCAATCATCTTGCAAACTCCTCTTTGATCATCTTCCACAGTCCCCCTGTGGCAGTAAAAACCCATCCAGCTGAAGGAGAAACAGACCCCGGGGGAATTTCAGCCTTTCTCTTGCAAGGCTGAGGTGGGTGGTAAGGCCTTGCCTTGCTTTTTCAAACCTTTCTGCTTTATTGGTTGCTAATTTGGACTCTGTGCCAGCACTTTCAGGATGGGATGTCAGAGCTGTGGTGCTCTGAGGATGTCAGAGCCTAGGAGAGAGGCACAGAGAAGCCCCTGCAGATGAGGAAAATGCTGGTTCAGTGGGTATGTCTCCAGATTTTGTTTGCTGGAGAAATGAATTAATGTGCTTCCTTTGTTTGGAAGTAAGAAACTTCTCAGGGGTGAGAGAGGGATCTTCCCTGGAGCACCACGTGGCCTCCTCAACCTCAGGTGGAGGTAGAGAGCTGCTCCTGGCCAGGTATCTGGGCGAGATGACTCTGTGACAGGCCATTATTTGGCCAATGAGGTCCTGAAGTTGGCCATCAGTGGGTGATGGAGCAAACCCATGCCCAGCACTGAGACCCACCCTGGCTCCACATCCCCTTTTGCAGTCTCCATGGCTGATGGGGTTCACTCCGGTTCATGGGGACCAGTTAGTCACAATTTTAATTGCAATTGAGGCAACTCCTGCTGCGTGCTGACATGCCAACCCACTTCCAAATGGGCTTCAGACAGGGCAGCAGGCTGGTAGAAAAGCTGTGCCAAAAAGGGGTGCAGGGAGCACGAGCTGGGGGCTCACCCTACACCAAGGAGGTTGATAAACAGGAGCCTTAAAGAAAAGAACCTGGTTTAGGGTGAGAGAACAAGGAAGCTCAACTCATTTCGTTGTCTTGGAGATGATTCATTTGCCACCTTTAAGCACCACGAGAAGGAAAGGAGGTTTTGGATAGCAGAGTGAAAGGAACTCTAACAGCTGGCAGGCGAGCTGTGTAAATTCAGACTGAAATTAACAGAAGATCTTTTTGTACAAGAAGATAATTGACCATTGGAAAAACCTGCTTAAAACCTGCAAATTTCTGCTCCTCCTCGCCTGGTGTCAAAACAAGATGTCCTTGAGCCAGCTCAGGTGGATGCAGAGTTCCAAGGAGATGTGCAAATCTTCAGCTGAGGATAAGGGGCAGCTCTGCAGTGATGCAGTAAGCACAACATCTCCATTGCTCCAAATTTCCATTAAATAAAAGGCTTTTAAAAATGCAAAATGCTTTGAAATATTATTTTTATTTGGGGAATTATTTATACTGGTTTAAAGTGGATTTTCTTTCACATTCTAGTCACTGCTATTAATATACTTGTCGTGCACCACTGTCAGTGATATTAAGATAAAGTAAAAAAATTATTATTGTTTTTTAAGTAACACAGCATCTTGCTAGCACTGGATGAAAAATGTTGTTTTCCTTTTAGATGAAAGTGCCATTGGTGTTTTAATGAAAAAGCCAGATACTCTGATAAAATAAACACTATTATTGAGCTAGGCAAACAAATACTCAGTTGAAAAAGAAATTTTATGAATCCGAATGACAACATTTCTGGACTGTGCTGTTTTCCAGCACTCTTCCTAGTTGTGTAAATCTGAAAAGAACTATTTTTGCTTTTTACTCTTGGACTGCAACCAAATTTTGAAATCCTGGTTTCCTGTGAACTGGAAACCGCTGGCTCGAACCAGGAGTAATGAACAACCCACAGTCTGAAAGTGATTTACTGCCAGAAAGAGGTGCAAGGAGCAGATCTGTGCTGAGGCGCTTTTTGGGCTTGTGGATGGGAAGAGAGGAGCTGACATGCACTGCCAGGCAGGCTGAACACCAGCCAGCTCTGCACCCAGACTTCTCCCTGAAGTGATGAGTCTGCTCCAGGCTGAACTTTTCTTCCTTGTTTTGTTGGGTTTTTTTTTCATTATGATGGAAGCAGAGAAGGTGAAAATTAAATGGGGGGATACGTGGCAGGATGCTTGGCTTTTTGGGGATGAGGAGCAGCTTGGTTACATGGTAAGGAAATGGGTTCAAGTTGCACCTGGGGAGGTTCAGATTGGATATTAGGAAAAATTTCTTCCCTGAAAGAGTGGTGAAGCATTGGAACAGGTTGTCCAGGGAGGTGGTGGAGTCACCATCTCTGGGGGTGTTCAAAAAACAGGTAGATGTGACACTTTGAGAGATGATTTAGTGGTTAAGGTGGTGTGGGACTGATGGTTGAAGGTTCTTCCCACCCATGATGATTCTGTGGTTACAGACTCATGTGGCTGTGGGAACTGGCACCATTGGTTGGTTATAGGATGGTGACTGGAGACACCAACTGTTACGGGGGTCTCCTGGTCAGCCCTCAGGGAGATGGTGTGGGGGTTGGTGTACATCTTCTGCATCTTTTTCTTAAAGCTGGGCTGTTCCCCTGCTTCAGGGAAACGAAGGTGCAAGGCAGAGTGTGTTTGTGTCCTGCTCTGTGTGCTGGATGTGTCCCAGCATCCCTGCAAAGGCACTCAGCATCCTCTGCACACCCTCAAATCAAGGGCAGATTCACCTTCTCCCTACAGAGCAGAGGGACAAAATATCCTCTGTGAGCATCACCTTGGTCTCAACACTAAATCTGTCCCACAAGCTTTACCCACACCCAGCCTCTGTGTGCTCAGACCTGTGGCTGTGATTTCTGAAGTCTCATTTCCTAAATACCCCCAGATCACCCTGTTTTCTTAAATCCTTAAATCCAGCATTGGGCACAGTGCAGAAAAATCCCCATCTTTCAGCCAGGGTGCAGACCTGGAGGCTGGAGAGTTACCCACTGTGGAAACCCCCACTGTGGAGGTGTTTCTGATGGGGCCACTTGGCCTCAACCCATGCTGGGTGGGGGACACCTGCACACATTAGCCCAAGTTTTGGGGTGCCATAATGTGTGTGTCCCTTCTTGCCCCCTCAGTGAAGTGAGGACAACCTAGAACTATTTGGGGTAAAAAAAAAAACTTCAGTGCTGGAAGCTTGATGAGCTGTAGAAAGGCAAAAGGAGGCTTGGCTTAGGGAGATTTCTCAGTGCTGGCTGGCAGTAGCATTGCCTGACCTATTTCAACCCAAATTGTCTGGAAAACCAGCTTTAACGTTGGTTTTAATTTTTTAGTACCTGTAAGAGCTGTTCCTTCCCATGTGCTACTGCATCACTAAGAGTTTTGCCTACTGAGCAAAAAGCTGGGAAAAAAACATCCTGCTCTTGCAAAAGCAACTGGGAGGTGATGGAGGAAACCTGCTCAGGCTGAGCCCCTTGTCTGCAGCAGCAAAGCCATGCCAGGGCTGTTGTATCCTGATTCTAGGCTGTGAGGAGGGAAATCCATCCAGGCTGGTGGGTGGAAGAGCCTGTGCCCCGGGGCAATGCAGGGAATGGGGCCCAGGGAACAGTGGGCAATGGATGGGAAAGCAAAAGGGTGGATGCCAGGCTCCTCCCTGTCTGAAAACTGGCCAGAGGGTTCTGTGCAGACTGAGCTGCAGTCCTGAGCTGGCTCCTCTCCACCTCTGTCCCCTTCACCAGCCTCAAACTGTTCACTGCACAGCCACTGACTTCCTGTTTCACCTTCTTCCTGCAGAGACACTGATGGACTCCACAACAGCAACAGCAGAACTGGGCTGGACAGTGCATCCTCCCTCAGGGGTAAGTTCTCCTGTCACTTATGGGGTCCTGGAGTCCACTCTGGGGTCTCCTGCTGCACGTGGACATACGTGGGGTATGCAAAAGTCACTCACTGAAGCAGAGAGCCACATGAGAAGGTCTGGTGGGAAGAACATAGAAAGATGACAGTTGAGGTTTCCAGTAGTTTTCTAGGAGTTGGCACATCCAAAAACTAGCCTTGAGCTGGGAGTGTATTTTTTACTCTAGAAAATCATGCCAACATGGTGCTGGGGGAATCATGCTCTTCATAAAACTGGCTTGCAGCCAGTTAAAAATCATGGAGAGGGAGAAATTAAATTCCAAGGCCACTGTCATTGTCCCCCAGTAGCTCACTCATTGACCCATTGCCCATCCCTTGTAGCAGAAAAGGATGAGGATGTCAGCCTGTGAGGTTGCACCCACAGCAACCATTTGATCAAGCCCTGAAATAACCATCCAGCATCCCTTGCATCTCATGGAGGGACATTTGGTGTCTCAGCAGCCACTGTCTCTCCACTTTCCTGGTGCCAGGAGTCCCCAGAGCCACATCCCAAGGCCACCCAAAACCAGCTCCTTTAAAGAACAGCTTGGACAAGGCAGTGCACATCTGCACCTTCCACTCACCCACCACACAAACCCAGAGCAGCCCCAGCCACCTCCATGTCCCACAGGGTTTGTGTGATCCCACCCAGCTCTGGCAGCAGCGTGACCCAGGGCTTGACATCCCCAGCCTGCTCCCTTGAGCTTGGGTGGCCCAACCCAGCCTCGACAAAGCCTGGAGGTGCTTTACCATCCCCAGGTGGTAGCTCAGGCTCCATCCTGCCCTAATAGAATCATTTTGGTTGGAAAAGACCTTTAAGATCATCAAGTCCAACCATTAACCCAGCACTGCCCAGGCCACCCCTGCCCCATGTCCCTCAGCACCACATCTCCAGGCTCTGAAACCCCTCCAGGGATGATGGGGACTCCAGCCCTGCCCTGGGCAGCCTGGGCCAGGCCCTGACAACCCTTTCCAGGCATTGAGAAATTGTTCCCCAGCTCCAACCTCAACCTCCCCTGGCACAACTTGAGGCCCTTCCTCTTGTCCCATCCCTTGTTCCTGGGGAGCAGAGCCCGACCCCTCCTGGCTCCAACCTCCTCTCAGGGGGTTGCAGAGAGCCAGAAGGTCTCCCCTCAGCCTCCTCTGCTCCAGGACCAACACCCACAGGGCCCTCAGATGCTCCTCACAACTTCTACAGACCCTTCTCCATGTTCTCCAGCCCCTCCTCCTTGCTCTCTAGACCTTCTCCTTGTGCTCCAGCCCCTTCCCCAGCTCCATTCCCTTCTCTGGACACTCTCCATCCCTTCAATCTCCTGCTCCTTCTGGTCCCAGAACTGACCCCAGCATTTGGGGTGCAGCCTCCCCAGTGCCCAGCACAGGGACCATCATCCATGGTGGGGTTGGATGAAGACGTTTCTGTGTCCCTCATCCCAGTGCTGACAGAGCCCCTGAGCTGACTTGGCCGATGGAAAGAAAGGGGCAAGAAAATCCTGAGGAGAGGAGATGAAACTCATCTCCCCAGCAGCCAGGCTGCCCTGCCATGCGGGGTCCCCATCACCATGAGAAAGGACTTGACCTCTGCTCCCACCATTGTGCTCCTGTCAGCCCCCTCGGCGGCCGGGCCGGCACCGGCGGGGCCAGCAGGCCCAGGGCTTTNATACGGGGTCCCCATCACCATGAGAAAGCCCTGGGCCTGCTGGCCCCGCCGGTGCCGGCCCGGCCGCCGAGGGGGCTGACAGGAGCACAATGGTGGGAGCAGAGGTCAAGTCCTTTTCTCTCCCTGCCCGCCTGCCTTGTTTGCAGAGTTTCCATATGGAAAGCACTCCCTGCTCCCTGCTCCCCAGCCCCGCCGTAATGAGGCCCTGGGCCTGCTGGAAGCCGTCTCCCCGGGTTATTGTGCTGCTGCCTTCTTTTGAGCTCCCGGCATGTTAATTAGGGAGCCAGGAGAAAGGGAGAGGCTTCTAATTAAGCAGTGGAGGGGCTGATGCACGGGGGTGACTTTCTCTTCCAGCTGAGAAAAAGGGGCAGGGGAGCCCTCGCTCCCAGCTGGGGGTGTGGGAGGATGCTGGGAGTCCTGAGCCTTCCAGTGAGATGGAGATCCCTGCCTGGAAGGTCCAGCTGGGTGCTTTTCCTCTTTATTTCATCCTTCGTGATTATTAGAGTCCAAAGCCCAAGCAGTTGCCTTTCCTCCCCCTGTGGTGCTCTTGGGATGCTCAGAGGTCTCCCCATCCCCACCCGCCACCATCTGATCTTCATCCATGAGCTGGAGGAACCGTCCACCTGTGACTTCTCTCAAGAGATGGGACAAGAGAAAAGGCCTCAAGTTGTGCCAGGGGAGGTTGAGGTTGGAGCTGGGGAACAATTTCTCAATGCCTGGAAAGGGTTGTCAGGGCCTGGCCCAGGCTGCCCAGGGCAGGGCTGGAGTCCCCATCATCCCTGGAGGGGTTTCAGAGCCTGGAGATGTGGTGCTGAGGGACATGGGGTGGGGGTGGCCTGGGCAGTGATGGGTTAATGGTTGGACTGAGTGATCTTAAAGCTCTTTTCCAAGCAAAACAATTCCATGATTCTATGATGCTGCCTGTCCAGGGCTGAGCTCTTCAGGCGCATGTCTTGAGTTTTCTCTGGGCACGTGGAGGGGTGGAAGGGGATGGAGAATGTTCTGGGTGTCCCTGGGTCTCTGTGATGTTGTGGATTGTGCATCAGGAGTGTCCAGGCAGGGACTGCCATCATGGAGTCAGGGCAGGAGAAGCATTTTCTTGCCTTGTCCTTAATTCCTTTACCCCCTGCCAACTGGTGCCCTAAAAAAAATGGGAAGATCCTGCAATTTTCCACTACCACAGCAAGTTTATTTCTGGTAAATACAGCAAAATGCTTCCCCTGTGTTTTCTCCTCCTCCCTCAGCCATGGCAGCAGATCCTCAGCCACTGCCAGTCAGAGGTTGTTGGAGCTCTTTGGGCATCTTCTCTGACAGCCTTCTGTTGGGCTGTTAGCCCTGACCTGTGAGGAGCAATCTGCCCTCTGACAGCCCTGCCCCCCCAATCCTCATGCCCCTGTGGCCCTGGGCAGGTTGTGGGGCTGGGGGTGCTCTCTGCTCCTGCAGGATTTTCCCTGTGGACCTGGGTCCTGGCACTGGTGCTGGATCCAGGCCGTGCTGCCCTGGTTCTTGTGGTCAGGGCTGTGCTCAGGGTTTCCCATCTGTGGGAAACAGCTTGGCTTCCACTTGAGCAGGTTTATGGAAAAGTTCACGAGGAGCCATTCCAGCTGGCCAGGAGGATGTCACACGTGAGCTGGACCCTGGTCCCTCCCATCACAAAGGGAGGGGGCAGCATGGGAAGGGGCTCTGCCCTCCAGAAAGCCCTGAGCTGGGGGGAGATGTTCTGGTGAGCCTGGTGAAAGGCTCTCCTCCCACATGGACCTTTTGTGAGGGTGCTGAGCCCCTGGCCCAGGTTTCCCAGAGAAGCTGTGGCTGCCCCATCCCTGGCAGTGTTGAAGGTTGGATGGGGCTTGGAGCACCCTGGGCTGGTGGGAGGTGTCCCTGCCCATGCAGAGGGCTGGGATGAGATGATTTTTAAGATCTCTTCCAACCCATTCTGTGATTCTGTTTTTCTCATCTGTGCTTACCACAGGTGGACAGTGACAGGCTAGAGCTCTGCCCTTGCTTGCATCACCTGCCCTGAAATCTCTCTGTCCTACAAAGGATGGAGACAACAACCAGCACTGAAGAATTTGGGTAAAAGTCTCCTGGGGAAAGGGGCAGAGAGCTGGACAGGGCCAGGAGATGTCACAGCTCCAAGCTCTGCAGAGGCTCCTCCAGAGCTGGCAGTGTCAGCCCTGAGTTGGCTGCAGGGAGCTGGGATGAGCTTCCCATGGGGAAAAATGTCACCTCTGAGCTGTGTCACTGAGAAGGATGGTACTGTCAGGACAGTAGGACCTCATAGGACATCCCACAGCTCCAGTTTAGGACATCTGGGGCTGGGCTCTGTGCACACCTGCATCCCAAAGGATGTTGGACCTCGAAGGGGGCAGGATGAGGGCTCCCAGCAGGATCCAGCCCAGCATCTCTCACTCTGGGAATCCAGCAGGATCAGCTAGGATCCCATAAAGCTTCCTCAAGGAAGAGGCCATTGGCTACTGGCCCGTTGCTACAGCCAGCAAAGAGGTTTTATGTCCATGTTAAGTTCTCCTGAGAAAGCAGGTCCTGTCTGCTGCATGTCTGACTGTAGCACCCGTGGTGGGAATCCATCTGCTGGAGGCATCATCTTACCTTGCTGGGAGGCTCTGCAGGATAGCTCAGCCTGCAGGCAGGAGTCCCTGTGAAAGACATTACTGCCTGCAGAGGAGCTGAGCTCATGGAGGTGGATGTCCCACCATGCCCTGACACCATAACTCTGGGCATGGAGCGTGGGGCTGCTGACAGCAAGGTTGTAGAACCATAGAATCACAGAATGGGTTGGAAGAGATCTTAAAAATCATCTCATCCCAGCCCTCTGCATGGGCAGGGACACCTCCCACCAGCCCAGGGTGCTCCAAGTCCCACCCAACCTTCAACACTGCCAGGGATGGGGCAGCCACAGCTTCTCTGGGAAACCTGGGCCAGGGGCTCAGCACCCTCACACCAAACAATTTCTTCCCCATCTCCAACCTCAATCTCCCCTCTCCCAGGTCAAAGCCATTCCCCCTCATCCCATCCCTCCAGGCCCTTGTCCCCAGTCCCTCCCCAGCTTTCCTGGAGCCCCTTCAGGCACTGGAAGGTGCTCTAAGGTCTCCCCATTGCAGCCTTCTCTTCTCCAGGCTGAACACCCCCAGCTCTCTCCCCCTGGCTCCAGAGCTGCTCCAGCCCTCCCAGCAGCTCCAGGGCCTCCTCTGGACTGGCTCCAACAGCTCCCTGTCCTTCTGCTGATGGGGACCCCAGAACTGGACCCAGCACTGGGGGTCTCTCAGAGGGAGCAGAGGGGGACAGTCCCCTCCCTGGCCTTGTTGGTCACACAGCTGGGGGTGCCGGCCAGGACATGAGTGGCTTCCTGACTGCCAGCACACATTGCTGGCCCCTGTTGAGGTCCTTATCACCCAACACTCCCAAGTCTTTCTCCTTATGGTCCTGAGGTCTGCTGAGAGCTCGAGCCACCTTGTCCCCCTGTCATGGGGCCTGCCTGGCATGCAGTGTGGGTCAAACCCTGCTGAAGCAGGAGCCAAGTAGGTACAGAGTGTGCTGTACTGGGTGTGTGCTGGGGTGAGGGGCTGGGCACCAGTGGGACTGCTGGTGTGATGGGATGGGCACAGCATGGGGCAACTGGGAAGGGCAGAACAGTCCTGTTGGGCACATGGTGGGGTTGGCAAGGTGGTTGGGGAACTCCAGTTGAGTGCAGCACCTTGACTTTCTGCTTCTTGTCCACAGTGGGAGGAGGTGAGTGGGTACGATGAGAACATGAACACCATCCGCACCTACCAGGTGTGCAACGTGTTTGAGTCCAGCCAGAACAACTGGCTCCGCACCAAGTACATCCGCAGGCGGGGAGCTCACCGCATCCACGTGGAGATGAAATTTTCTGTGCGGGACTGCAGCAGCATCCCTAATGTCCCGGGTTCCTGTAAGGAGACTTTTAACCTCTATTATTTCGAGTCGGACTTTGACTCAGCCACCAAGACTTTTCCCAACTGGATGGAGAATCCTTGGATGAAGGTGGACACCATCGCCGCCGACGAGAGCTTCTCGCAGGTGGACCTGGGTGGTCGGGTGATGAAAATTAACACCGAGGTGCGGAGTTTCGGGCCCGTCTCCAAGGCTGGTTTCTACCTGGCCTTCCAGGACTACGGGGGCTGCATGTCCTTGATCGCCGTCCGCGTCTTCTACCGCAAGTGTCCCCGTGTCATCCAGAACGGGGCCGTCTTCCAAGAAACCCTCTCGGGAGCCGAGAGCACCTCGCTGGTGGCGGCCCGGGGGACGTGCATCAGCAACGCCGAGGAGGTGGATGTCCCCATCAAGTTGTACTGCAACGGGGACGGCGAGTGGCTGGTGCCCATCGGCCGCTGCATGTGCCGGCCGGGCTACGAGTCGGTGGAGAACGGGACCCTCTGCAGAGGTAACCCCTTCACCCTTCACTCAGGGCACCCACCGGGCCTCTCGGGTTTGCTCACCTCCTCAGGCAGGGGTGGGAGAGGAGCAGGTGGGGATGTGGAAGGGGAGGAGGGGTGTGGATGTTGGCTTCTTCCCCGGCTCCTCAGTTCCTGCTCTGGGCTTCTCCGTTCACTGTCACCTGTGGGTCCTCAGAGCTGCAAAGTCCAGGGGTGCTGGCCTGTTACTGGTGCCCCTCCATGCTCTCTGGGTCTTGGTGTAGCCATGGTGTGTGCCACTGATCTGCAGTCCTCTCCCAGAATACTGGGGCTGTTTTCAGTGCCATTTGTGTCCTGTGCCTTGGTGTGGGCTGAGATGTTTCTGGGAGGGGAGCAGAGGTGATGGAGTGGGAGGGAAGAGGTTGTCTGCGAGTGTTTTCATGGTGAGGTAAAAATAGGCAGGAGATGGTCATGGCTCTTCAGGGCCAGGCTCACTTCTCCATCCTCTGAGCCTGGTCCCTGAGCTCCCTCAGCAGCCAGAGGTCTCCTGCCCCTGTTCAAAGTAGACCCCAAGAGTGCCTGCTCAGTTCAGCTGATCAGCATGGAGCAGCATGGTCCTGGGCCAGCAAAGAGGCTCTGTGCCACCCTCTCAGAAAGCCCTGTGCCCAAACCCATCTCTGTGCTCCTCCCCAGGGAGTCACAAGGGAAGGGAACTCTACCTGGGCTTGGGGAGGGAGAGGAAGGAGCTGCTGGTGTTATCTGGAGAGATGAGGAGCAGAGAGCTGGATGTTTAATGGGCACCTGTGGCTGTGCCATGCACGGAGCAAACCGTGGTGCTGGGCAAATGGGCTCTTTTTCCATTCAAAGCCCATCACATGCCAAGCAGAGCTGGGCATTCCTGGGGATCAGTTATAGCTGTGTCAGTGGGCAGTGTGGAGGAAGGGGCTGTGTCTGGCCATGGGAAGGGGTGGTCAGGTGGCACCCAGCAAGGGTGGGGAAGGTACTGATAAAGGGGGAGATAAACACACTGGAGAGGGGGATACACAGTTCCTGGCCATGTATGGCCGAGACTGAAGGTTGGATGGTCCCCTTGAAGAGGGCACTGTGTCTTCTGCTGGTGGCTGGGCTGTTGACACATCCTGATGTGCTGGGAATGCCATTTAATAACTGAGCTTTGAGGTGCTCCTTGCTGAGCTACTGAACATCTCTTCCCACCAAGCTCAGGGTGATCAAGTGTCCTTCAGCTCTCTCAGGGATGGTGCCAGGGAGGGGAACAGCAAGGAATCAAAGAATCCCAGGCTGGTTTGGGTTGGAAGGGATCTTAAAGTTCATCTCATCTCAGTGCCCTGTCATGGGCAGGGACACCTCCCACCAGCCCAGGGTGCTCCAAGCCCCATCCAGCCTTCAACACTGCCAGGGATGGGGCAGCCACAGCTTCTCTGGGAAACCTGGGCCAGGGGCTCAGCACCCTCACACCAAACAATTCCTTCCTAAGATCTCATTTCAATCTCACCTCTTTCAACTTGAAACTGTTTCCCTCATCCCATCCCTCCAGGCCCTTGTCCCAAGTCCCTCCCCAGCTTTCCTGGAGTCCCTTCAGGCACTGGAAGTTGCTCTAAGGTCTCCCCATTGCAGCCTTCTCTTCTCCATGCTGAACAACCCCAACCTCTCAACCTCTCCCCATAGCAGAGCTGCTCCAACCCTCTGAAGGAAGGAATTACTGCTGCACCACAGCATGGAGGAGTCTGGCTCATCCCAGCCTCAAAGGAAAGGCTGGAGTTTTATCACACCCAAGTGAAGCATTTGTAGCAACAGCAGAAAACCAAAATGATCAATGTCAGCTTTTCCATGTCTGCTTTTTTTTTTGGTTTGTTTGTTTGAGTGGACCCAGCCCCTCACAGCACTTTGCTCTGCTGCAGCTCTGATTTCTCCAGGCTCCCCCATCCTGCTCTCAGCCCAGCCGAGGGACCATCCCTTTTCTTGTCCCAGGTCTCCCAGGAGTCCCCATGCAAAGCTCTGTCCCTGCAGCCTGGGCTGGAGGGGAGGCAGAGCTGGGGGCCAAGGTGAAGGGAGCAAACAAGAGGGAGAAGCTGGGTCTCCTCTTTGTCTGCAGTGCAGCAGGATTTTGGGAGGTCCGGTACCTCGGCAGCTGTTTCTGCAGCCGGTGCTGGCGTGCGCCCGGCCCCGTGCTCCCCGTTCTCATCAATCACACCCTGCTCAGCAGCTTGCTGGCTCTGTGGGGCAGCTGGCTCTGGGGCTGGCTTCCCCTTCCCTTTCCCTTTCCCCTTCCTCTTCCCCTTCTCCTTCCCCTCCCCTTTCCCCTTCTCTTTCACCTTCTCCTTCCCCTCCCTTTCCCCTTCCACTTCCCATCCCCCTTCCCCTTCCCTTTCCCTGCTCCTTCCCCTTCTCCTTCCTTTCCCTTTCCCCTTTCCCTTCCACTTCCACTTTCCCCTTGCCCTTCCTCTTCTCTCCCTTCCGCATCCCTTTCCCCTTCTTCCCCTTCCCACATGGGGCTGTGCACTGGGACCCCAGGGCTCTGCTGGGTGGAGACACATCCTCCATTTTACCCTGGCAGCCCCAGAAACAGCGTGGGGACCAGAAGTGGGGACCACGAAGCTGGCAGAACAACAGTAACACTCCCATCCTCTCCCAGCACCCCCAGTGAGCCCCACAGAGGGCTGAGGAATGGGCTGGTCAACCCCCGTTCAGTTGGGCAGAAAAAGGGCTCTTCTCCCCAGTTTAATTCAGGAAGGACCTGTGGGATGCAGCCTGGCATCCCTGCCCACCTCTCATCATGTTCTTGTCCCTGGACCCCAGAGAGGCAGCACATGAGGTGCCTGCTTTGGGGCACTCTGCTTGTCCATGTGGCTGGCAGGTTTTCTGGTGTTTCGAGGAGTAGGAGGGAATCTGGGCCTCTTTCCAGAAGCAAAACAAAATCCAACCCGAGCTGGCTTTCAGGGCAAACTGCTCTCACATGGCTCAGTCCCCCAGCACGGGATGTGATGGGGAGCACGGGGGACATGGCTCATTTGGTCCTCCGAGGGTTCCCAGTGGAAAAGAGCATCCCAAGTGATGGACAACCCCTCAGTGCAGCTGCAAGGAGCTGGAAGGAGTTGCTCATTTTCTCCACTGGGTTTTTCATCTGGCTAATAGAGCGCGAGCCCGCTCACGGCAGCGTACACAGGGGATATTTATGGAGGAAGTTCATGCATCTAACAGCTTAAGCTCTCCTAAGCTTGCAGCCCCAGCAGTTAACAATTCTGTGTGGTTAAGAGATTTTCATTTGGCTGGGCCTTGCTTGCCAATCCCACAGGGCCCAGCCAGAGGCTGGCTGCCCGCTCCCCTTCCCTCCTCTCCTCCTCCTTTCCGTTGGGATGCACGGGGGCTCCGTACACGCGCCTCCCCCCAGCCCCTTCCTCCCTGCTTCACCTTCTCCTGCTCCCTGCCTGCCTCTTTTCTCTCCATCTCCCTGTTCTTTGTCTGCTGCCTCCCCCCTCTTCCCCCTGTCCCTCCCATGCAGCATATTAAGCGCATTTCTCCCTCTGCCTCCCGTATTCATTGGCTCCCTCTGCTCCAGCGGAGGCTGAGCTATTGTGCTGTCTCCTCTGTTTGGTCTGGATGGAAAGGGAATGCTGCCTCCGAGGGTCTCTGCCTGCTCAGGGATGGCAGCTGGGCCTGATTGCTGAACCCTGTGTCCCCCTCCAGCCCCTCTGCCCATGTGTCTGATCAGGGCACTTGTACAGCACTGAGAGCAGAGTCCTGGTGACAAGGGATGGGATTAGAATCACAGAATCATGGAATCCCAGACTGCTTTGGGTTGGGAGAGACACTAAAGCTCACCCAGTCCCAACCCCACTGCCATGGGCAGGGACACCTCCCACCAGCCCAGGCTGCTCCAAGCCCCATCCAACCTTCAACACTGCCAGGGATGGGGCAGCCACAGCTTCTCTGGGAAACCTGGGCCAGGGGCTCAGCACCCTCACACCAAACAATTTCTTCCTAACATCTCCAACCTCAATCTCCCCTCTCCCAGGTCAAAGCCATTCCCCCTCATCCCATCCCTCCAGGCCCTTGTCCCAAGTCCCTCCCCAGCTTTCCTGGAGCCCCTTCAGGCACTGGAAGGTGCTCTAAGGTCTCCCCATTGCAGCCTTCTCTTCTCCAGGCTGAACACCCCCAACTCTCTCAGCCTGGCTCCAGAGCAGAGCTGCTCCAGCCCTCCCAGCAGCTCCAGGGCCTCCTCTGGACTCAGATCTGGCTCTGCCCCCCTGTGTGCTGGGCTGTGGGTGCAGGGGCAGTGAGGTTCATGTACACGTGTGTCAAGTTCTCAGTTATTCACCCATCACAGAGGTGTGGGGAGCAGTGGGGCTCTCTCAGCTGTTCTGTGCTTCGGTTTCTAGGAGGGTTTGAAGGGCTGTGCAGCCTTCTGATGTGCTGGAGAAGAGCATGTCCTAGCTGCCTTGCAGTCACGTCCCAGAAGTATGTGATGTTTTGAAGATAAGAGGCTATTTATGGCTCCATCCCTGTTTCGGGTCTGGGCCTCCACTGATAGTGCTGGACCCAGCCAATAAATTGCAGGGCCCTGGGGGTAGTTAAGTTCTTGCAGGAAGGATTCCTGGTTGAGCTGGAGCAGACACAGCCAGTCGGGAGGGGAATGTTTCCAGAGATGGGGCATTACCCCTTAAACACTTCCAGCAGCTGCTCCTGCCTCCTTTACCCCCGACTGCTCCTGGCACTTGGACCTTGGTGAGCTTTGTCCATCACCATACCTCTGCTTTCCCTGTGCCTGTTTAAGAATAATCCTTAAAAATTAAGTCCCCCATCCTCTGGTAAGGTTTCCAGCCAGCTTTTTTGGCTCTTCCAAGCCCTTGGCATTGTGTTCCCCTTTTCCTTGGGCAGATCCAGGTCCCACCTTCAGGATGCTCAGGGTGACCAGCTGTGTGCCAGGGGGGATGCTGAGCTTTCCTTCTTTCTACACCCCCACTTCTGCACCCTCATCCCTCCTGCTGAGGCTGGAAGCAGATGATCACTGTGTCCCCTGTCCTTGTCCCTGGAGGTGTGATTTGCTGTGGAC
Source organism: Florisuga fusca (assembly GCA_038090715.1). Classification (NCBI taxonomy): domain Eukaryota; kingdom Metazoa; phylum Chordata; class Aves; order Apodiformes; family Trochilidae; genus Florisuga; species Florisuga fusca. The sequence continues at coordinate 6,103,147 of JAAWXA010000039.1, forward strand.
TGAAATGCCAGCTGACTGAGGCATCCAGCTCTCCATCAGGAACCCATCATCTGCAGTATTTACCACACTACAGCTTCCATGTCGTCGGCTAAATTTATTGGGAATTCTTTGGGCTTTCTCCTGGGTCATTGATAAAAATGTTAAATAGCCCAGAGGCAGGAATCAAATTTGTTGGCTGGAGTAGAAACATCCCTGCTCCCCACACATTCCCTGCTTAGATCTCAGGCCGGGGCAGCATCCGCTCGCCAAGTTTTAATGTGTTGAACATGTCCCACAGTGTCTGCAGCCCCCGGAGCTGCTGAATCAAAATATCATGTGTTGCTGAGGGAAACACTCTGCAGAACTTTGGGTGAGCTGCATGAACACTGTCACATCTCCCAGCCAGTCTTGTAATTGCATCAAAAGCCGTGCGAGGCCAATTTGCCTGAAGCTGTTTCCCACAGATGGATGTGGGTTGGCACTACTATCACCACCTCCCTGGAATCCTTCCCTGACCAAAGCCCATAGCTGGCACATCCTTGTTTGCCTGGTACTGACGTTGCAGTAGCAATCCTAAAATAGCCAAGCCTGCCTGATTTAATAAATAGCTTCTGCCTGCACCTCGGAAACATCCTACTACTTCAGGGTGTGGGGAAGGGGAACATGAAGTGTCTGCTGGTTCATCAGCCACCTCTTCTCACATCTCCTAGATGGGTGCTCTCCTGCATCCTGCTTTTACAGTGTTTAACTGGAGTAGCTGCTCTTTAACATCTTGAGTTACTGCTGGAATGGAAAGTATTTCACCATCATCCTATAAGATGATGACATCACCTGGCTTCTTCCCAAGTACAAAACAGGAATTTGTCTGCCTTTTCTACAGGCTTGTTGACAATTTGAATGCTCCCAGCCAGCCCTGGCTCTGTGGCATTGTGGATGATGCTCTTTAGGCCTTCTCCCTCTCCTCCCTCTCCGTGTGGGAAGCAAGAACACAGTGTCTGTCTTTCCATTGCTTTGATTCTTCTCCCTCCTGCTTCTTGCTGACCTCTCCATGTTGTGAATCCAATTAGGACTGTGGTGGGGATTGCAGCTGCTCTCTATTAACCACTCCAAGCCTGCCTGGTGCTCCTTGGAGTCAGGGAAGAAACCAGCTCTGTACATTGCTGGTTAGTGTTTGGGCTTCTGGAGGCTGGAGCAGGATCAGGGGATGCTTAGCAGAGCAAGGAGGTGTCAGATGAGGGGATTGAGACATTTATTTCCCAGCAATCTGAAGCCCAAAGAGGTGCTGACCTTGCAAGGAGGGTCACAGCTGGTCCAGGAGTGGCCCAGGACATCTGAAGGAGGGAGATGGACACCTCACCTCAGAACAGGGAATGCTGCTTCGGAGGGACTTGGCCTTCGTGGCCAAAAGCAGGCAAAGGAGATGAGAATTGCTTTCTCAGTGTGCTTTCAAGACAAGGGGTGGGCTGAGACCTACCCCAGAAGTCTTTTTTCTATAGCTAAAAGGAGGAGACGAGGCTTTCCAGGACATGGGTGGGAATGTTGAGCAGCAGGAGCATTGCAGAGCACTCCCAGTCCTGTTGGGAAGGACCAGGAGGCTGCAGAAGATAACCCCAGGGCAGCCCTCTGGAAGCTGCATGTTCTCATAACAGAATCATAGAATCATCCAGTGGTTTGGATTGGAAAGGACCTTAAAGTTCATCCAGTTCCAACCCCCCTGCATGAGCAGAGTCACCTTCCACTAGACCAGGTTGCTCAAGGCCCCATCCAACCTCATTTTTTATTATTATGGGGACATCATGAGTCCCCATGGGCTGAAGGGCTGGAGACCTCAGGTCCAGCAAAGCCCATGGGGAGTTTCCTGGTGGAAACAGTGGCCATGCCCAGGGTTTCTCAGGGAGCCATGGAGGAGTTGTGCATTGCAGCTCTGTTGTCACTGGTGTTTCCCTGTCCCCTTTGCACAAGCCCTTTCTGCTCTCTGCTCCAAGCCTCCCCCAGCAAGGCTACAGGGAAGGTCTCTGCTCTGGGACAGGATGCTCCCCTCATCCTTGCTCACATTTCATTGTGCTGGGATCAGCAAGAAGATGGGAGGAGAGGGATGAGCTTTTGGGGTCTCCCCAGAGGAGCAATGATGTCCCCCCTGCCCTCCCGTGGGGACTGATTGTGCCCAGGGGGCAGAGCCTTTCATGGAGCTGCTATCTCTACTGAGAAGAAAATCTCCCCCTGAATTGTTTTTTTGCAGATGAAACAGCATTTTGGATCAAATACCACATTCCTGGTCTTGCTACACCCATGTGAGGGGGGACCAGCAGCTCTGGCAGGATCTCACACTGACTCCAGCAGAAGAGCAGCATTAATTCCTGCTTTTCCTCCCTCTCCTTCATAGGCCTTCCCTTTCCCTCCCCCCC
>JAAWXA010000039.1:6105540-6129896 GCA_038090715.1 Florisuga fusca
TTTTTTTTCCTTTTTTCTTTTTTTTCTTTTTTTCTTTTCTTTTTTTTTTTTCCTTTTTTTCTTTTTTTTTTTCCTGAGATAAGTGGTAAACATTAATAGGAACTGGAATGAATAGCTGGGATCCAGCCCAGCCTTCTAGGATTTTAACTCATTCTTGCCAGCAAATGAAGGGCAGGTGGGGTTTTTACCATTACTTTTGCCTTTGGATCAAAGTGCTCAGAGACCTGAGGAGGAGCATGGAGGCTTTTTCCTGAATTCCTCAGAGTGCTGAATCTTTATGGGGCAAGAGGAGGATATTCCTCATCCTAGGAAACTTGAGGAAAATTGGAGAAAATACTGCTTTTGAGGATTCTTTTTGTTGTTGTTCCGTGATTAGGGAAGAAAGCAAGAGGCTATTTTGAATGTTTAATTTTTGAATGTTTTTTTGAATGTTTAATTAAAAATGTTAATACCTTCAGACATTCCCTGCAGAGAGAGATGGTAATTTGGAGTTAGCCTGGTATCAGATGATCACTCTGTCAGAACACAGTTACTTTATTTTAGTGATACAAGGTAAAATTTCTACAGAAAAATAAATCTCTTAGCCATGATTATCTTAATTAGCTCCAGGGAAACCCTTTATTGTTCCCCATATGCCTTCGAACCATTCTATATCACTGGAAGTATACATAAAAGTCCCCATAAAGGTTAGAAAGTGGAATCAAAGTGTTTCATAGCTCACATGATGGCTGTGTTTACATAGACCAAACTTCAAACAACATTAAATGAGGTTTGGCTAAGCCAAATACACCACATTTGCACATTTTGGAGGAGATCTTAAGTTTGGTGACACCGTTCTGCCATCCCCAGTCCTGGTGTGGGTGGGTGGTAACACTTAAACCTTGTAAGGAAGGAGCTGCAGGAATAAACCCAGGCACAGGGAGTCTGAGGCACCAAATCCCAGACTGGTTTGGGCTGGGAGGGACCTTAAAGATCATTTCATCCCAACCCCCTGCCATGGGCAGGGACACCTCCCACCAGCCCAGGGTGCTCCAAGCCCCATCCAACCTTCAACACTGCCAGGGTTGGGGCAGCCACAGCTTCTCTGGGAAACCTGGGCCAGGGGCTCAGCACCCTCACACCAAACAATTTGTTCCCCATCTCCAACCTCACTCTCCCCTCTCCCAGGTCAAAGCCATTCCCCCTCATCCCATCCCTCCAGGCCCTTGTCCCCAGTCCCTCCCCAGCTTTCCTGGAGCCCCTTCAGGCACTGGAAGGTGCTCTAAGGTCTCCCCATTGCAGCCTTCTCTTCTCCAGGCTGAACACCCCAAACCCTCTCAACCTCTCCCCACAGCAGAACTGTTCCAGCCCTGTGGACATTCCAGCATCTGGTTTAGGGGAGGGATGCAGGGTGCTGCTGTGCTTTGGGTAGCCCCTCTGGAAATGCCTTCTGCCTTGCTCAGATGGAGTCCAGCATCTGCTCAAGAGGTGGAGAAACTGATTGTAGGACATGATAAATCAGGGAAGTGCAGAGTGATGGGTCTCAGGGGTTGGAAAAAGGGACACGAGGTACAGAACAGGAAACTGTAAGTCATGGAATCACAAAATGGTTTGGGTTGGAAGGGACCTTTAAGATCATCTCGTTCCAAGCCCCCTGCCATAAAAGACACTGGCTGCTGGAGAGAGCTGTTAAAGGGAGGCAGAAAAAAGTCCCACTGAGTCCCAGATACACCAGCTCAGTGCTCTGCACCTCCCGCATCCTTTTCTTTGAAAAGCACCCAAAAGGGTGACAGTGTGTTCTGCAGGGAAGTGACTCCTCTGAAACCTTCCCAGGTCTCTGAAGCAAGGTCTTCAAAGGCAGAGAGCTCTTCCTCCCTTCAGCAGGTTGATATGACACCTGCCACAGTGTCACCATCTCCCTGGAGTCCTTGGAGGTCAAGTGGGGACACTGGCTTTGTTTTTCTCCTTGTGTCAGAAGCTGGAGAGACCTCTGCAAAAACCCAGCAGCTGGCCAGCTGGGCTGGTGAGATCTGGGTCCATGGTTCTGCACTGAATGGTTTCCATTCAGGTAAATCAGTCAAAATTTAAATTAGACTCAAGGCAATTAGCTCGGGCCCCACGTTGGGTGCCAATAAAATCTGTCAGGGTTTAACACTGGTCTGGCAGTTAAACTGAGTAACAGATGCTCTCTATTAATCCCCCTCTCCTCACTGATAAGGAAAGGAGAGAGAATAAGGGAGAGAGACTGATGGGTTGGAAACTAAACTACACAGCTTTAATGAAACAGTAATGATAAATAGGAAAAATTACTAAATATATACAAATATACAGAAAAATTGATACCACGTTCCTCCCCCCTTTCCCCCAATAACTCTCACATCCCACCGAGGCTGCAGGGCAGCCCTTGGGAAGTCCAGGCTGGAATCCTGGGGTCAGGAGCAGTTGGGAGCTGGAGGCAGAACACACAGATTCAGGCTGGAATGGATCAGGAGCACAGGCAGAGGAAGGGATGGAATCCTCCCAGGATGCTGAAGCAAACAGGGACAGGGGAAGAAGGGGAAGCAGGAAGGGGTTTGACCCTCGTGATCCCTCAAATTTATTCTGAGTGTGATGTGTATGGGATGGAATACTCTGTTTGGTCAGTTCTGGCATCTATCTTGTGCGGTCCTCCCCAAAAGAGGGGTTCAGGTGGGACCTCTTTACTCCTTCTGGAGGGTAAAATGTTCCTCAGAACTGAGCAGTGGTTTGGTTCTGCAGCCCATTCTCCAGCAGTAACTATAACCATGGAGTGGGATCAGTCCCAGAAGCTGCCACTGCCTGAGAAACTTGCTGTTCATTTCAGCAAGTGCAGCTACTGCTGAGAGACTGAGCTGAAAGCAAAATACAAACCAGAAAATCACCTTTATCCTGGCCCAAACCAGGACAGCAGCACATCCCCAGCACCTCCATGGTGCACTGCAGTGATGGAGAGGCAGGAGATGGGAATGCCTGGACCAGGAGAGGAGCTCCACAGCTTTGCTGGGGCAAATTCAAAATACATTTTGAGGAAATGGTTCTTTAATATTTGGATGTAGAAAAGGACCGAGGGTGACAAGGTCCTGTTGGCACTTTCAGGCTGTTGTCAGACTCAGAGCTCAGGGAGACCCGCCTTCAAAAAGACAATTTTTAAGTGTGAAACCAAAGCTAGCAATTTCCTTCCAAAACATTATGATCCCAGGAGCACGGGGGTTGTTACACCTGCAGCTGTGACAGGAGGCAGGAGTGAAAAGGTTTTATTTATTCCAAACTCTCAAACTGCCCAAACCTTCAAGATGAGTAAGAATTAAGTGCAGCCTGAAGTGGAGCCCATGAAGTAGAGTAATGGAGCTGCTTTGCTCCAAATGATGCTTCCCTCAGCCTGGATGGCTTTTGAAAAGATCGGAGTGACTTCTGAAGAGGCTGAGGACCAGATAATGTTTGTCAAACAGCAAACAGCACAGTCCATTACCCTCATGACATTTGCCTTTCCAGGGCATCAGCTCTCCGGGAGGCTTTCTGCAGGGACATGGAAGGAGCTGGGCTGGGTCAGGGCCATGTTTGCTCTCACCCATCAGCAGGTGGTTTCCAGGATGCTGTTCTACCTGTCCCTCTGCCCTTCCAGAGGGACATTCCTGAGCACAGTGTCTGTGTTCTGCTCAGGTGGGCAGAGCAACCCCGGGCAGGCTGGTATCCCACGTGTGGGGAGCATCAGGGCACAGGGGGGTTCATAGAATCATCAAATCACAGAATTGTTGGGGTTGGAAAAGTCTTTTAAGATCATCAAGTCCAACTATTAAACTAGCCAAGGCCACCAGACCCCTGCCCCATGTCCCTCAGCACCACATCCCCAGGCTCTGAAACCCCTCCAGGGATGATGGGGACTCCAGCCCTGCCCTGGGCAGCCTGGGCCAGGCCCTGACAACCCTTTCCAGGCATTGAGAAATTGTTCCCCAGCTCCAACCTCAACCTCCCCTGGCACAACTTGAGGCCCTTCCTCTTGTCCCATCCCTTGTTCCTGGGGAGCAGAGCCCGACCCCCCCTGGCTCCAACCTCCTCTCAGGGGGTTGCAGAGAGCCAGAAGGTCTCCCCTCAGCCTCCTCTGCTCCAGGATCAGCACCCACAGGGCCCTCAGATGCTCCTGGGAAAACTGCTCCAGCCCCTTCCCCAGCTCCATTCCCTTCTCTGGACATGCTCCAGCCCTTCAATGCCTTTTTCTGATGCAGGACATTGCTGGGCATCAGACCCCTGACCAGGGATTTCTAAGGTGCTGCTCTCTCTCTGGAGGCATTTCAGTGGAATCCGACTGTTTTCCATGAGCCTTCCTCTCCCTTTTCCCTCCCCACCCTTTTCCCTTGTCCCTCACCTGTCAGTGGGCAATCCTCCTGATACCCTTATGGCTGTGACCATGATCAGGAGCATTATTTCAGCAGATGACCTCCCCATCCCTGCCCACCCAAGTGGCTCAGGATCCTACAGCATTTTGGGTGCTGGGAGCTGTGATGGAGGATGTGGTGCCTTGGGGCAGTGGGTGCTGGAGCTGCTCTCTCATGCCAGCCATCACCCAGAGGATTCCCATCGCTGAAGGCATGAAGCTCAGGAGGGGTTTTTCCACAGTGGAAAGGTTACTGCTGCAGGCTTTCCCTTCCACTGGGGCAAGCAAAATTAATTCCAAGCCTTTTGGCATCTCCACGCAGCCTGACTTCATAAACCAGAGAGAGGAAAAGTGGGGAAAACAAGATTAGGAGAAACATTTGGGGAATGACTCATAGAGAGGCTTCTTGTTCACCTTTCCCTGCTGTGGGATGATGGATTAAAAATTGCCTTGATTTACCACTGCTTTGCTGTGCCTCTCCTTTGGGGGAGGTGAGCGAGGCTGTAATTTTCAGTCACCTTCCCAAGTACAGTGGTTACTGTCACCATCACCTCCATCAGCTCAGACATTGATCCAAGCAATGATGTTGGTGTTTGGCTCTCAATTTACACCCTAGGAGTTGACCCGTGGCACTGACTGAAGATGAAGAGAGGAGCAGGGGGGGGTGTTGTAGGAAAAATAATCTCTGAGTTTTTCTCCAGCTCAGTTTTCCAGCTGTGATCATCCAGATCCCAGCCCTAGGACCAGCACTGGAAATGGCAGAGTGCACCAGTTCACCTCCATCACTGCTCACACTGGTTCTGAAGAGGATTAGAGACCCAGAAAAGGGACTTTATCATCAGAGGGCATGGCCTGAAGCTGTGCCAGGGGAGGTTTAGTTTGGATGTCAGAAAGCACTTCCTCATGGAGAGGGGGATCAGGCGTGGGAATGGGCTGCCCAGGGAGGTGCTGGGGGTGTTTAAGGAGGAACTGGATGTGGCACTGAGTGCCCTGGTCTGGCTGATGGAGTGGTGTTAGGTCAGGGGATGGACTTGATGGTCTCAGAGATCTTTTCCAGCCTCAGGGATTCTGTGATTCTACACCTACTGCTTACTCCCCACCGTGAGGGTGGGTAATTTGCAGACAAATGTAAGCGTGTGGATCTTCAGGATACCCTATAATTAGAACTGGCCTTTTTTTTTTTTTTTTCCTTCTTCTGGAAAGGTTTTTGCTGTCTGGCTCAGATGGAAGCCATCCCAGTTTGTTTTTGTTTCTCTCAAATTAGAGCACGGCTGCTCTTTCCAGGATTTCCCAGGCAAAAATATGCACATGGGGATCTGCCCAACGTGCAGGGTGGTTCCTCTAGGACATGCTGAGCCCCTTGCACGTGGACTTCACATGCAGCCCTTGCAGGCTCAACATCTTTAATGATTTTGGGTGCATTTGGCTCCTTACACCTCAGCAGGGGCCGTGGCAGTGGGTTGCTGGTGTGCTTGGGCTGATTTTCTGCCACTTCCAGCTGCAAGGCAGGCGTGGAGCTGAGTGTGGGAAGAAGGGGAAAAGCAGCAGGAGAGCTGGGCAGAGAGCTCTGGCTGCACACAGGCACAGCTTTGCTGCTCAGTCCTGCCTGAAGAGGGGACATTGGTGTGACACGTGTCCCTGGCAGCACAAGTCCTCCCTCCAGAGTGGGTGCCCTGGCCACTGCCCTCAGGAAGGCTCAGAGGGGTCTTGGTGGAAATCAGGAGGAGGTTCCTGAGCCAGGGATCCATGGAGCCACGTCAGCCCAACTGTGTTCCATTCATTTGGAGAGGGGGAGAACCACACCACACACACACACCCCCCCCAGCCCCCAGGATAAGGTTTCCATGGAAACCAGAGCCAGGATTCCCTGCACACCGATGTGCTGGGAGGCCAAAAGCAAATACAGGTGGGAAGAAGGAAGCAGCATCTGGTGGGCAGGCCACCCTCCTTGGGGACCTTCATCACTGGGTGCAGAGGAGGGGAGGGAAGGAGGATGTTTTGGTACCCTGAGGCCGTTTGCCATCTCCCTGGAGCTCCCAGCGTGGCAGAGGGGATGCAGATGCTGCTCTGGGTGGGCAGCATCCATCCCTATGGCTGTTTTGCACCATGTGTGCTCCTCCTGTGGCAAGGGCCGCTCAGCCCAACCTGAGAATCATTACCAAGCACCACACCAGCTTGCTAACAAGAAGGATTAATTAATCAGAACCACAGCAATAGGGCTCTGGGCATTTAGACTGAGGGCATCACCTCCGTGTGCTCTGCAGACACTGCAGGGTGACAAGGGCAGATCAGGACAACGAGGACACCTTGTCCAGGGTGGAGGGGACACCCCTGGAGAGGGGACACCCCTGGAGAGGGGACACATGCAGCTGGGTCAGGCAGGAGGTGGGAGGCAGGATGCAGACAGCTGCTGGGGGCCTGACACGGGCACATCTGGCTGAGATCTGGTGCAAAGTGCCTGGATCAGGGGGGTGCTGGGTGTTTCCTCCTGCTGTGGGCTTCCTGCTGGGTCCTGGGGAGGGTGTGCAGGGATGGGGGTGTCTGCAGTGCCCTGCAGTTGCCCTGGGGTTGCCGTGTCCCTGTGTCCCCAGTGTCACACGCCGCTGTCGAGCCAGGTTGTGGCTGCAGCAGCAAGGAGTGCTGGAGCTGCTAGCAGACTGGCAAAGTCTTTTGTCAAAGCTTGAGATGCCTCCAACCTCCTTTAATTAAAGACAATTACTGCTTTCAGCCCCTCTTCACAGCTCAGCTGGGTTGTTTGCAAACACACAGCTGCGGGAGGCTTTGTGCCCCTCTCCAGTCTCGCTTCCCTGGAGACACACAGAGGTTCCTTTATGATCAGTGTTAGGGCTGGGGAGCAGCTGAGGAGGAGGAGGAGGAAGGGGGGTGTTATCCCATGCTCCTGGGGTGTTTGGAGGTGCAGCAGCCCTGCCTGTGCCCAGCCTCTCCTCCAAAGCCTCCTGCATGGGACCAGGGGCATGGAGAGACATGAAGGGAGGTGTTTGGGCTGCAGAGAGGATGGGTTTTACCCCCAGCTCCAGAGCTGGGCTGGGGCAGCCCCAGGCTGTGAGCTCTGAGGATGTTCTTTTAAATAATTTTCTGCTGAGTGAGCTGTGAGTTTGCTTGCTGGGGTAAAGGGGCTGCTTCACCCTGGACCTGCACCAGGCAGGGCAAATCTGTGCCTTCTCAAGTGAACCACACTCAGATAAAAATAAATCCAAATCCTCCTGTAGCTAATAACCCCTCCTTTCTGTGCTTGAGTAACTCCAAGGCAGCCAAATGGAGCTTACCCAAACTCCACCAGTCAGGGCTGGCGGGGGAACAAGCAGCATCCACGGTCCCTCTGGGATGCTGTTTCCAAAAATACGAGCCCCCAGTGTGGTGAGGGGAGTGAAGCTTTCACCTAGCCCTGGCCTTGTACAGCAGTCAGCAGCTCCATGTCCAACCCCAGAGCTGTGGCTTCTGCATTTCCAGGTGCTAATGGTCTCCTCTGGGAAGACTCAGGGCAGGAGATCCTAGCAGGAAGGGCACTGCCTGCCTTGGAAGCGTTTGGTTGTTAAATCTGAATGGTAAGTGCTCAGCCTTCAGGCTCAGGGGAGCCAAGATCCTGGGTTTTTTGTTTTTTGGGTTTTTTTTGAGTTACTAACAGACTGACACTGCTCTGTCTTCTCAAATTCATTTTGCAGCTCGAGTTCCCTGGTGAGCACTATTCACTGGGCTGAGCATGAAGGGAAACATACCCCTCAAATGGGAAGCCCAGAAGCTCTTTTCCCCTTAAACAGCTTCTCTGTGAACATCTTTGATCTGTTTTGGTGTGGTTTGTTATCCCACAGAAGGCTCTTGGAGGCCAGGAAGGGAAAAGCTGGAGCAGGCTCTGAGAGCAGGTTTAAATGGAAGTGCAGGCACCGTGCTGGGGATCTGGGGTGGCTGGTGATGTCATGCTCCTTAGGATGACATCACGGGATGCTGGGGGTCCAGGGACACAGTGTGTGGGGTCCTTAGTGTGACATCTGAGTGATGCTGCAGGTCCTGCTGCTCTCATGGGAAGCTGTGAGTGGCCATAGCCCCTTGGCTCTGGCACTCAGCTCTGTAGGTCCCTCCCTTTGGCAGTTCCTGCTTCAGGTGTTGGTGGGGTTTATTTGGCTCCCCCAAAAGTGGTAGAGATGTGGGGCTGGAGTCTGCTTTGAAATGGACAAGCTCCAGGTTATGTCCCTTGGGAAAGTGCTGGCTGCAGCTCCTGGTAGTTGCAGGTCCCGTGGGTGCTGACCCAGAGAGACCCAGAAACACCTCCAGGAGGGGGCTGAGGGGGAGTTACACAGAGCACCCTGTGTGTCTGATGGATAAAAGGCTCTTTCCAGCAATGCTGTGGTGTTTATTGGTTTGCAATTTGTCTGTGCTGGCTGGGCAGGAGGAGGAAAAAGGGAGAGAGGGAGTGCTGATTCCTCCTGCCTTCTGGCACACTTCACACTCTGGGTGCCCCCAGTGTCCTGTGGCAGTAAGTTATGCACCATGTTCAAAACTACATCCTTGCAGAATGCAAGAAACTGCAAGCTCTCTGTTGCCATCCCTGTCTCCCCTCTTCTGATGGCTTCACACACCTCCTGAGTGTCTCTTTTCCAGCAGAAGGTCCTGACTTGATTGAATCCCCCCTGGGAGCTTCTCTGTGTCCCTAATCATTTCTGTCCCCTACCTCGTGACCCCATCAGAGGGTGACCACCCTCTTCAAACTGTGGTTTAATAACATTCCTGCTTTGCCCCACGTTCCTTTCTTAATAATTCCTTACGTTTTCTCATTTTTTTTGATGATGGATGAGCTTTGAACTGCTGTTTTCAGAGAACTCTCTCTAGTGCTGCCGAGTTCTCCTCCCTGCATGTTAATAGCTAATTTAGTGCCCATCATTGTGTTTGTATAATTAGGGCTCTTTTCCCTCAAGTGCATTAGTTTCCTTTTGTCACCACTGAATTTCATTTGCCATCCTCTTGCCCAGTCACCCAGCACCCTGAGATCTGGCTGTCACTCTTTCTGAGTGACTTTGGCTCTGGCAAAGCTGACTAATTTGGGGATGAGGGGAAGCTCCATCGTGTCACTCTTCACCCCCTTCCTCCACCTTGCTGGGGGTGCTCAGGGTGGCACCACCATGGTCACCATCCCCCCCATCTGCAGGAGGCTGTGTGTCCATTCTTGGTGCAGGATGTGGCAGGAGGTCACCCTTGGTGGGCCTGAAGTCTGGATGCCACTAGGAAGCACGTGGCATTACTGGGATTTTCTGTCTGCATGGTGATATTTTTTTTATTATTATTGGACATGTCGAGCTCCATCCCAGAGCTCGGTGCAGTTTTTTCAGCCACTCTTAGTGGCTGAAAATTGGCAGAGCCACTTCTCAGGAGGATCAGTCTCAGGAGGCTCTTCCCTAGTGTCTGAGCAGCTGGCAGAGAAGGATTGTGCAGGGCAGTGGAAAGGGTGCAGCTTGGATCCTTGGCTGGCTCTTGGCACAAGAAGGTTTCAGTGATGTGGAGGGAACCTGGTGAAGAAGAACCCCAGAAGGGATCTAAGCACAACTACAGCTGCAATGAAAAGAGGATGGAGCCGAGCCAAGTGATGCCAGATTGTATAGGAAGGGACAGCAACCACAAGCAAGGATGGGCTTTGGAAAAGCTGAGAGAGTTCCTGAGAGAAGCTGAGCATCACCATCCTCAGGGATTTCCAAGGTTGGGCTGCCCTGATGTAGGGCTGGACATTACCAGCCTGGAGACCCCAGAGGCCTCTTCCCACCCACCCTGCTGGGATGCCATGAAAAATCATGCACCAGGACCACGGAGCCAGCTTGACCTGAGCATCACCTCTGCACTGGAGATGGATGGAGAAACTGTGCTGAAACCATCCTGGGGGCTGAATCCATCCCTCAGGGGATTGTGTGGCACAGGGGGACCCCCCCACCATGGGTCAGCAGTGCTCAGAGCCTGACCTGCTCTAACTGCATCCAGCAAGGAGCTGGAAACCTCTGCTGAGAAAACTTTTGAAACCATGGATGGCCAGTGAGGAGGTCTGGGAAGCTGGGCTAAGCCTGGTCTCATGTAAAGCAGATGGTGAAATTTGCCCATCCTGGAGCCTGTGGTCAGGAAGATGCCTCCAGGTGAGCTCTGCTCTCCAGGCTTCAGGAAAGACACGAAAAAGAAAGCAGGAGGGTGCTGCAGAGAAATGCAAACATGGTCCTGAGAGCCCTGGAGAACCCCCTTCCATGAGAGACTGAAAGCTCAATCTGCTTAGCTTCTCAGAAAGCAGATTAAGAGGTGAGATGATTACCAAGAGGAAACACCACCCTCTGAAGGGCTTTTCATCTGGCAGAGAAAGGGATAACAAGGAGCAACAGGGTTAAACTGATGTGAGACAATTAAACCCCCCAGCCATGTGTTTCTGTGTGATTAACCACTAGAGCAAGCTCAGGAGAAAAGGGAATTCTCCAGCGTTTCCAGTAGGTGAAACAAACTGGTTTGGTGCTGGGAGCAGCCATCGAGCTTAGCAGAGGAAGCCCCTGGGGTGCCAGACTCCCCCAGGTCTGTGCCAGGTTGTGGAAAGGGTCTGGGGGGGCCCCAGCAGAGGCTGTGGGAGTGCTGGGCAGTGTCAGGGCAGGGCTGGACCCTGCTCCCTGGGGGCAGCACCCACTGTCCTGCAGGCATTGCCAGCAGTGGGGACCAGAGCTGTGGGCACTGGGCTGCCCAGCTGGAGGTACTGGTGGGGAAGAAGGGAGATGTTCCAAGGGGTGTGACCCCTTGTGCATCCACTGAGTCCAGCAGCTTAGCTCCTTCCCTGCCTCCTGGGCTGCCAGGTCTCATGGCAGCATCCTTTGGATGGAAGGGAATGCCCCAAAAGCCAAGGCCACAACATCCACCAGTGGCCCAGGACACCCACAGCTGCCCTCACTGATCCCACCACTGCATCCCACTCCCTCCAGGAACCCTTGAACCAGCTGCCCCTACCACCCCTGGACTCATTTTCCATGTCCTCCAGGTTCAGCATCCTGCCCCTGGTTCTGGCATGATCAGCCTAACTGACTGGACCTGGCCCGTGGCAGGGGTCTGTAACTGGATTATCTTAAAGATCCATTCCAACCCAAACCATCTGATGATTCTGTGAGCAGGCACACACTGGAACACAGGAAGTTCCATAGAAACATGAGGAGAAACTTCTGGAGTGTGAGGGTGAGGGAGCCCTGGCCCAGGCTGCCCAGAGAGGCTGTGGAGTCTCCTTCTCTGGAGCCTTTCCAAACCCCCCTGGACACCATCCTGGGTGAATTTGCTTTAGCATAGGTTTGGTCTGGATGATCTCTGGAGGTCCCTTCTGTGGGTCTGTGCTTGTCTCCCAGATGAGGTGGTTCTGCAAGGTGCTGCCTTGCAGAAGAGGTGGAAGCCCCTGCCCTGCACCCTGGGGTGCTCAGCAGCAGCTCAGCATCCCCACTGGGTGCTGTGGACACTGAGCTGGGGTGCAGAGCTTTGCTCCCTCTGTGCCCCCAGCGCTCTGCAGGACAGAGCAGTTCCTTGGGGGTGGTTTGCTCTCATTAACTGGATTAGTGGCTTTAATCTGCTGAAAGTGAGAGGCAGTTGGGAAGGGCTCCTGGGGAGGGTGATGGAGGGGGGGAGGCAGTGGGGAGCTCTGGCTTTGCTGCTTCCCCTTTGCACAGATTTACCCCCTCAGCTCCCCCTGCTTAGAATCACAGGATGTTTGGGGTCAGAAGGGAGCTCTGGAGATCCCCCAGTCCAACCCCCCTGCCCCAGCAGGATCCCCCAGGGCAGGGCACACAGGAACCTATCCAGGGGGTTTGGAAATGCTCCAGAGAAGGAGACTCCAGCACCTCTCTGGGCAGCCTGGGCCAGGGCTCCCTCACCCTCACACTCCAGAAGTTTCTCCTCATCTTGAGGTGGAACTTCCCATGTTCCAGCTCCAACCCATTATTCCTTGTCCTGGGCACCCCAGACCAGAGATTGTCCCCTTCCTCTTGCCCCCCACCCCTCAGATATTGATGGACATTCAGCAGATCCCCTCTCAGCCTTCTCTCCTCTTGGCTGAACTCATCCATTACCCCTGTGCAGGTCCTGGGGGTAAACCCTAAGTCTGGTCACATTTGTATCCACGTTATGGGCACCCTCAGGTTTTTTGCAGGGCAGAAAGAAATGTGGCAGAATCTCTCCATAGCTGAGTCAACAGCTTCAAATCCCCATTCTGGAAAATACATTTATTGCTCAGCCAGGTTTGTCCAGCTCTTCACCTCTAGTCGCTGAATGGCTCTGTGGTCACCAGGGTGATGCTCTCAAGGCCACACGTCTTGCAGGGCATTGTCTGTGCTCCCCTGCCAGAAAGGAGCCGGGACCAGTGGCTTCTGTCCCTCAACTCTGTCCTTACTTGAAGATGGATGTGGTCTTCACCAGGAGCATCCAAGGGAGCTGTGGGTGCTGATCCTGGAGCAGAGGAGGCTGAGGGGAGACCTTCTGGCTCTCTGCAACCCCCTGAGAGGAGGTTGGAGCCAGGGGGGGTCGGGCTCTGCTCCCCAGGAACAAGGGATGGGACAAGAGGAAGGGCCTCAAGTTGTGCCAGGGGAGGTTGAGGTTGGAGCTGGGGAACAATTTCTCAATGCCTGGAAAGGGTTGTCAGGGCCTGGCCCAGGCTGCCCAGGGCAGGGCTGGAGTCCCCATCATCCCTGGAGGGGTTTCAGAGCCTGGAGATGTGGTGCTGAGGGACATGGGGTAGCACTTGACTCGACAGAATTGGGCTAATGGTTGGACTGGCTGATCTTAAACATCTTTTCCAAGCAGAATGATTCTGGGATATAAAACACTGATGGACCTGGTGTGCCCCGTCTTGAAGGATGAAGGCTCCTCCCTCAATCTTTCTCCAACTGCAAATAAAAATCAATTTTTCTAGATGTTTATCTGCCATTTGTGGTCACCTGTTACCTCACATGGAGGTGGGTGGAGATCTCTTGCCCAAGGCCACCAGGAGTCCAAAAGCCAAAATCCCTGCCCTGGGCTGTAGCCTCTCCACCTTCTGCCTCCACTCTGCATCACTGCTTTTTATTTCTTGGTGCACTCCAGCTTTTTTTGCCCAAGGAGAAAAAAGATCATGCAAATTATTTGCCCCAAGGGATTTCTGGATGCTGTTTAAGCCAGCAAATGCTGCCTCCTCCCCAGCTGTGCCATGCAGCTCAGTGTGCTCATGAATTTCCCTTCCCCTAAGTGCAGGAAGGGGCTGACAGATGTTAACACACAATCAGTGTCTCAGGAGAGAGGAATTAAAGCCACACTGGACCCTTCGGAGACACACATTAGTGTCAGAAATTTCTAATCAATCAGATCAGAGCCTCCTGGGGTCAGAAGCCTCTTTGAAACTCAAACGGGGAATGGCTCCTAATGGGTTTTATTTTGATTGCTATAAATTGATTAGCGTTAAGATAAACAAGTTTTGTTTCCTTCTGAAAGCTCTGAATATGCTCTGGGGGAGGAGGAGCAGGGGATTCTGATTGCTTCCCACTAGGACATCCTCCCAGAGCTTCCACCCCACCACCACTGACACAGGAGCTGGGGTTTGGGGTTTTTTCCCTCTGGATCTGGCTGAAGGCAACGGGTGCATCGTGCAGAGAGACTTCTGCAGTGCTGGAGCATGCTGGAGGTTAGAAGATAAGGTGATGAGCATCCTTGCTGGTTTTCCAGGCTGGGATGTGAAAACTCAGCTCCTGTGTGGCAGGAAGTGTGTGATGTTTGAGGAGCACTCGTGGGGTTTCAGGCTGACTTGGCAGCTGCAAGGTGTGTGGGGGCTGCTCCGTGCCAGGAGCATTTCCTCTGGGGGAGGAAACTCTGTGCCCTGACTGCCACCAAACACAGGAGGACTGTCATGTTCCCCAGACCATGCTGAGGGATATGTAGGGCAGGAAAGTCTTGTGGTTGGGTGAAAGGGGAGCAGCTCACAGCTGGGTGTGAGCTGAGGACCAAGGAAACCAGCCCAAGAGCTACTGCTGGGCTCCCCCCAGCCCCCTCTGTGCTCCTACACCCCTGGCTCTGCTCCCTACAACCTGCATTTACTTCCTACAGCTTGTATTTACCCTCCACAGTCTGTGTGTACTCTCTGTACCTGGATCTGCCCCCGACAGCCCCACGTGCCCTGCTGCATCCCCCCCTCTTCCCCCTGGGATGCTCCCATCCATGATGGGGGATGGACAGCCCCCTGCATGCTCTGTCCTGCTGCTGGCTGCTCCCCACAGCCCCCAGGTCTTCCCCACACCCCCTGTGTGCCCACACAGCCCTGTGTTTGGGTGGCACAGCCCATCTGTGCCCCATCCAGCCCCTGTGTGTGCCCCTTACAGACTGTGCTGGCAGCCCCCTGTGCCTGCTCCCTGCAGCCCCTTTGTCTCCATACAGCTGATGTGTGCTCCCTACAGCCCTGGGTGTTCTTCCAACAGCCCCCTTGTTATCCCCACAGCCCTAACCCTGCTGTCTACAGCCCCTGTAAACCCCCTTCAGCCTCAGGTGTTCTCCACACAATTCACATGTGGTCCCCACAACCTCTCTCTGCTCCCCACAGCCCCCATGTGCTCCCCAGAGCCCCTGGGTGCTCCTACCTGCCCCATGTTAGATGTGCTGTTTGGGGACACGATGTAGGGCTGGACTTGGCAGCCCTGGGTTACTGGTTGGGCTTTAAAAGGTCTTTTCCAACCCAAGTGGTTCTCTCTGTGCTCCTTCCATCCCCTTTTGTCCTTTGTATGTCCCTGTTTGTACACTCTGATGCCTCCTACACTGATGTCTGCATCCCACAAGTGTTGGGTGTTCTGACAGCCCCTGGGTGCTCCCCAGAGTCCATCTGGGATGCATTCAAAAAATCCTGGGGGGCATCAGGAAAAGTGTGTCCAGCAGGTCCAGGGAGGTTCTCCTCCCCCTCTCCTCTGCCCTGGGGAGACCACCCCTGGAATCCTGGATCCAGNAGGTGTTGGAGCCAGTCCAGAGGAGGCCCTGGAGCTGCTGGGAGGGCTGGAGCAGCTCTGCTCTGGAGCCAGGGGGAGAGAGTTGGGGGTGTTCAGCCTGGAGAAGAGAAGGCTGCAATGGGGAGACCTTAGAGCACCTTCCAGTGCCTGAAGGGGCTCCAGGAAAGCTGGGGAGGGACTGGGGACAAGGGCCTGGAGGGATGGGATGAGGGGGAGAGAGTTTCAACCTGAAAGGGGAGACTTAGAGCCCTCCCCCCCACCTCCTTTTCTCCAGACTAAACCCCCCCAGTTCCCTCAGATGCTCCTCATAAGTCTTTCATATCATTAAGAAATTATTTGTTCTGAAGATCCCATTTTAACCTACCAGTGACTGTGAACCTCTCTTTACAGACTCACAACCTTGCCTGAAAGCATATCCAGACTTCCCTCTGATGGAGCTGCTCCTCAGGATGCTGTGATGCACCAAGACCTCTCTGGGCTCGGAACCAGGGAGCTCCATGCCCGGCAGCCTCAAGGGAACCTGAAGAAGCCTCTGCTAAGAGGCACTGGAGGCCCAGGTGGCACAGATCCATCACACCTTGATGATCCCAAGGCTTTGGATTCTTAAAGATTTGCTTCATCCCAGGTAGGGACAAAGGGGAACATTGGTGGCACTGCTAAGCCCCAGCCCTGCTATAGCCAGGGACTTCCATCCCAAAGTGTTATTTCTTTTTGTCTTGCCTGCTGAAAATGATAGAAGTGATTAAGGGAAAGAAGGAAAGGGAAGAAAGCAAGAAGGAAAGAAATCTGAGTTTCCCAGGAGAAACGGGCACCTTCTGATCCAGCAATCCTTGCAAGAAGGTCCAAAAGTGACCAAAAAAACCCAGGGGCACCTGGATGAGATGCTGCAGGAACACGTTGATTTTGCAGAAAATTGGGAAAAGCTCCTGTAACAACCAAGTCTGAACATCTGCATGAGACTGGAAACAGAAGCCAGGCAGCAAGTTAAATATAGCTGAAGTGCTTGTGGTTGACCCTGGGCATAAGTGACAGCCAGCCATCCAGTTTTCTTTGAGGACTGCAAATTCTGACAAGCCCATCGTGCCTCCTGGGAGGATTTTCCTCCTGGTTTCTTGCTCTGTTCCAAAAGGCACATATCATTTTCAGGATGAAATTGATGGACTTCAGCTTCAGCCTGCTGGAATTCTTTTGTTGTTTCATTTGTTTTTTTTTTTAGTTAAATTAAGGAGGAGCCTCAAAACAGAATTTTGTCCTCATGGAAGAACGAGAATATTATAAAAATATTTTCTTTTTAACTTCTATTACCTAAGTAGACAGAATTTCTTGAGGACTTCTTATCAGCCCACATTTCAATTTGATTACCCTCTTCTGAACCTTTTTAAATTTTTTGTTAACCTCCTTTTCAAATATAAACCTCAAAACCCAGGCTCAGGGGCAGTGTCTGTCTCAGCCACAGAGGCAGCACCCACCTGCTCACTCAGGGCTGAACCTCCTGAATTAGGAAAAATCTGGAGTCCTGCATCTGGGGAGGAACAACCCCAGGCACCAGGACAGGTCAGGGGATGTCCTGCTGGAAAGCAGCTCCATGGAGAAAGCCCTTGGAGTCCTGGTGGACAGGAAATTCTCCATGGGCCAGCAGTGTGCCCTGGTGGCCAAGAGGGACAATGGTGTCCTGGGGACATCAGGAAAAGTGTGTCCAGCAGGTCCAGGGAGGTTCTCCTCCCCCTCTCCTCTGCCCTGGGGAGACCACCCCTGGAATCCTGGATCCAGTTTGGGGCTCCCCAGTTGCAGAGAGACAGGGACCTACTGGAGAGAGTCCCCGGGAGAGCTGGGAGGGTGCTGAAGGGACTTGAGCATCTCTGCTGTGGAGAGAGACTGAGAGCCCTGGGGCTGTTCAGCCTGGAGGAGAGAAGGCTGAGAGGGGATCTGCTGAATGTCCATCAATATCTGAGGGGTGGGGGGCAAGAGGAAGGGGACAATCTCTGGTCTGGGGTGCCCAGGACAAGGAATAATGGGTTGGAGCTGGAACACGGGAAGTTCCACCTCAAGATGAGGAGAAACTTGTGGAGTGTGAGGGTCCTGGAGCCCTGGCCCAGGCTGCCCAGAGAGGTTGTGGAGTCTCCTTCTCTGGAGCCTTTCCAAACCCCCTGGATGTGTTCTGTGTGCCCTGCCCTGGGGGATCCTGCTGGGGCAGGGGGGTTGGACTGGGGGATCTCCAGAGCTCCCTTCCAAACATTTTATTATTCTGTGCTCTGTGCTCCCCACAGCCAGTACATCCCTCCTGAGGTTTTTAGTTCACATTTCCCAAACCAGGCACTGGTGATGGAAAATCCCACCAAGGAGCTTGGAGGGTCTCAGTGCTGATGATAGCAGGATCCTGCTGCTGGCTGGGGCCTTCTGGCTGATGATGGCTGGAGGGGTTCAGGAAGGTGACTGTCATGTTGCTGTCACTTGTGGCCGTGTCTCTGTGCTGGGTGGTGGTGAAGATCTCAGTGCTGGTGATGGTGAAGGTCCCACTGTTGGAGGTGAAGTTATCACTGTTGGTGGTGAGGGTCTCACTGTTGGGAGAGGTGAGGGTCTCACTGTTGGTGGTGATGGTGTCTCTGATGGTCGTGATGGTGGTGATGGTGTCTCTGTTGGTGGTGTTGTCTCTGCTGGTGGTGATGGTGTCTGTTGGTGGTGATGGTGTCTCTGCTGGTAGTGATGGTGATGGTGTCTCTGCTGGTGATGATGGTGTCTCTGTTGTTGGTGATGGTGTCCCTGCTGGTGGTGATGGTGTCTCTGCTGGTGGTGATGGTGATGGTGTCTCTGTTGTTGGTGATGGTGTCTCTGCTGGTGGTGATGGTGTCTCTGCTGGTGGTGATGGTGTCCCTGCTGGTGGTGATGGTGATGGTGATGGTGTCTCTGCTGGTCATGATGGTGTCTCTGCTGGTGGTGATGGTGATGGTGTCTCTGCTGGTGGTGATGGTGTCCCTGCTGGTGGTGATGGTGATGGTGTCCCTGCTGGGAGGTGCCAGGAGGGTGGGTGAGCTCTTGGAGGAGGTGACCAAGTGTGGCTGTGAGCTCTGTTGTGCATGAGGCCCAGGAGATAGGCAGCTCATATTTCTGTATTGTACAGGGAGCTGACATTAATGAACAGCTAATTAACATCACAGGGCTTGATGGCTGCAGTGTCAGCGTCCCTAATTAGTCTCGCACTAATCTGCTTTAATTAACTGTCCCTGTCGCGGTTTTAATTTAATTTTCATCTCTAGGCCAGAGATAGCAGTTCTGTGAGCATCTGGGTTCCACTGCCATGGCAGTGTCTGCACTGGGATGGACTGGTGGGCAGTGGTGGTCAGGCAGGGACCTGGCAGAGGGGAGAAGCAGTGCTGCCATGCACCATCTGCTTGGGCTTCCACCCCAGAGCTACACTCCCCAGGGGTGTTGTCACCTCCAGGACAGGTTGTGTTGGCCGGACAGGTGACCACAGAGGGGCTGAGGGTCACCTCAATCAGCTGTCCCCATGCCTGCTCCTAGTGCTGCCTGCCCGTGCCAGCTGTGGTTATGGGGTGGCTGCCTGGCATCCCTTCCTGCTGGCCATGGTGGGGCCACGGTGTGGCTGTGGGGTCTGGACCTGTCACCTGGACCATTCCTTGCCTGGAGGAGCCCATCACCAGTGAGGCACTGGAGTGTGGGGGGTCTGCTTGGGACAGGAGCTGCTCACTGCTCCTTGTGAGGCCAACAGGGATGGGGGGTCCATGGTCTCCAGGCCAGGGAATATCTCTTCATTTGGCACTCCCAGTGCAGAGCAGCCACTGAGCACTTTCCTCTTTGTCACTTTTTTGGGGACATCTCCTCCACCTTGGGTTAGACCAGCTGGAGACCTGAGCGCTGGGCAGCGAGTCCTGCAGGAGAGCACTGGGAACCAGTGTGGGGGGAGAGTGGGCTCCACATCCCACTGTGAGAGGTGTCCAGGGAGGGGAATGGAGCTGGGGAAGGGGCTGGAGCAGAAGTTTTCCCAGGAGCATCTGAGGGAGCTGTGGGTGCTGATCCTGGAGCAGAGGAGGCTGAGGGGAGACCTTCTGGCTCTCTGCAACCCCCTGAGAGGAGGTTGGAGCCAGGGGGGGTCGGGCTCTGCTCCCCAGGAACAAGGGATGGGACAAGAGGAAGGGCCTCAAGTTGTGCCAGGGGAGGTTGAGGTTGGAGCTGGGGAACAATTTCTCAATGCCTGGAAAGGGTTGTCAGGGCCTGGCCCAGGCTGCCCAGGGCAGGGCTGGAGTCCCCATCATCCCTGGAGGGGTTTCAGAGCCTGGAGATGTGGTGCTGAGGGACATGGGGCAGGGGTGGCCTGGGCAGTGCTGGGTTTAACAGTTGGACTTCACCATAAGTTGGATTTCTTCACCATAAGAAGAACACTGGGATGGGTTGGAGGTGCTGAGGGACATGGGTCAGCAGCTGACTCAGTAGAGCTGGGTTAATGGGTGGGCTTGGAGATCATAAAGGTCTTTCCCAACCAAAATGATTCAGTGATTCTGTGATTCTCAGAGGCTTTCTGTACATCCTCATCTCTGGAGCCAGGGGGGTCTCAGCAGAGTGCTGTTTTTTTGGCTGCCTCGTGGCACAGAGATTTGGATTTCTTTTTTCCCATTCCCTTTGCAAGCTCCAAAGCCCTCAGTTCCAAGTCTGTTGCACCACCTGACCACAGCAGCCTCTTGCCAGATGAAGCAGCTTCAGGTCATTGGGGAAGCCCTGGAGATGTTGGAGGGCCAGTGGTGTGCCTGTTCAGATATGAGTGAATCAGAGGTGGCAGGGACAGCTGGAGTGACAAGCTGGCCCCGTGTTCCATGAGGCATGCATGGTGACAGCACCAAGGGAGCTGCTCTGGGGACAGGGTCTGGCACTTTGAAGTGTGATTGATGTAGCAAAGTCAGAGAATTTAAGCAAAGTAGAACAGTGAAGGTTTTTTTCCCCCAGGCTACTCCTGCAAACAACTGCTTGACCTTTGCACTCCTGGTGTAAGTGGCTCTTTTGCCTTCAGAACAGGAGTACTTCTCTGGAATTCTATTCTCTGTGCTTGGACCACCCCACAGCCAGGAAGCCATCCATGGTCCATGGAGCAGGACTGGAACTGGAAACTCTGGTGGTGATGGACAGCAAGAGAGATCAATTGCATCCAGTCCCTTGGGATGTGCTCTAAGGTCTCCCTGGAGCCTTCTGTGCTCCAGGCTGAACACCCCCATCTCTCTCAGCCTGGCTCCAGAGCTGCTCCAGCCCTCCCAGCAGCTCCAGGGACTCCTTCTGGATTCACTCCAACATCTCTGTGTCCTTCTGTTAATGGGGACCCCAGAGCAGGACCCAGCACTGCACGGGGGTCTTCCCAGAGCAAAGGGGAAGAATCCCCTCTCTTCTAATGGGATAACATGGTTAGAGGAGGCTTTGACTGCCTCTGAAGATGCAGATCCCTGCACCTCTCTGAGCCCTCCCCTGCCCTACTTGCTTCCCTCATGCTGAAAAACATTCTCTTTGTGTCAAGCTGGAATTTTCCATGTGCCACTTTAAGCCCTGTCCTGCCTCTCAGGGTCTGCATCTTCCTGACACCCTCTTGCTGGGTGGCTGAAGGCAGCACTGAGGTCTCTCCTTTGCTTCTCATCTCCAGGCTGACATCCATCCCTCAGCCTCTCCTTGCCCACCATGTCCTCCAGCTCCAAGGGTTTCCCCTGGAGCTGTTCCAGTGTCTTCCTTGCACTGGAGAGCCCCAAACAGGACCCAGTGCTCCACGCAGATGTCCCAAGTGCCAGAGCTTGTTTTGGAGGAAGGATGATTCTCCCTGGGTTTTGCCCTTCTGAAGAAAATGAGCAGATTTCAGGTGGTTTGGGAAGCAGAGATGCAACTGCCCTGGGCTGCTTCCCAAGGGCTGGGCAGGAAGGTTCCTGTGGAGATAACACCCCAGGGATTTCACCCACCATAACCAGCCATTTATAGTCAGCCCTCTGCCAGCTCCACTCAGCACCCAGACCTGACAAAGAACAATGTTGTCATCTGGAAAGCAGCTGCTGGCACTTCACCAGCTGGCATGTTTTAAACTTGTCCAAACTGGGTGCTAAGCAGCATTAAAATGGAAAGATTAAACGTCGTCCCCCCCCACCTCCCAAGTTTTCCTGGCTACCCCCCACCTCCACCTGGAAAAGCTGCTTAGGAAGTCATCCTCAGGAGGACCCCGAGGGGGCTGCAGTGCTGGAGATGGGGAGGAGAGAGGGGGGGGATGAATGGGGACAGGTCCTGACACTGGGAATTCAGAGCAGAGCAATCTGGGAGTAGTGGTGTCAACCCTCCTGCAGGGCTTGGGCTCTCTGGGTCAGGTAGGGATGTCCTTGAGAAAAACCCCAAACTCTGCACCCCCTGGCCCTCCTGCAAGGCCTGGGATAAGGGTGGTGGGTAGGGATGGGTTGATCACAGATAAAAACATGGAAGAGCCACAGATGCACTGGTAGTCCCTCGGGGTGGAAGGGGCCTGATCCTGGCTCTGCAGCCATCCAGCTCCTCTGTCCCCCTGAGTCTCTGCTCAGAAGGGACACAGGTGCCCACGGAGCAGCTCTGGGGCAGCACTGGGACCAAGAGGGCTGGGGACACCATCACCTGAAGGGCTCTTGGCCAGGAAAAGCTCCCTTTTGACTTCAGTTTTTCTTTCAGATTAAAGCTGTTCTCCTCGGGCTTGCAACATGGAATGTTTTTCAGGTTTATGAGGGCTTTTAGGGAGGCTTTTAGAGAGCACACCCTACCCCTTCTTTTACAGGGGCTGAGATAAGATTATCTTTGTTTTAACACCAATTAAAGCAGGAAGGGTTTATAGGATTAAGAGTTTTCCATCAGTGCAACTTTGATGTCACCACTTGCTTGCTTGGTTTGCTTCTTTCCCTCCTTTAAAAGATCGGGAGCAGTTCCCCTAATGGTTAACATCCCCCCCTCCCCGGGCAGAAGCTTTGGGAAACATTTAAACAAGACCAAACAAAGTAAGAAAATGTGAAAGTCTTGAATTCTTCTGGAGATCACTTGGAGAAAGCTGGCTTAGGGCTTTAAGCAACCCCTCCTTCCCGATGAAAGGCTGCGGCGTTTGTGGCTGTTGCAAAGGGACAGGCTGCAGTGTTTAAAATAGCAAAATAAATTATTGTTTTGTGAGGAATAGAAAAGGGAAAAAAAAAAAAAAAAAAAAAAAAAGAAAAAAAACCCCAAAATTTTAAAAGCCACCAGAACAAAAACCATCAACAAAAACCAAACAAATAAAAATCTTTTTTAAAACCACCAAAACAAAAAAACCCCAAACAACCAAAAAACCCCAAACAACCAAAAAAAACCCCAAAACAACCCGAAAAACCCTAAAACCCTGACCCAACAAACCTGCAGTGTCTGTTCTCTGCAGCAGAAGAAACTGAGGGGCTGAATAAGGAGAACGTGACATCTGCTGGTACCTAAAGGTGCAGGAGTGACCCCATGGTTTGTCACCTTGGTGCTGGCAGCATCCTGACCTCACCCAGCATCCTCCAGAGAGCACCAGGGGGCTGCTGAGCTCGTCTGGGAGCTCTCTGGGTGTCTGCAGGACTGAGGAGGTCCCAAGTGTTTGCTGCTACCAGGGCTGCACTCCTGACCTGTGAAGTCCCTCTCTGGCTTTGTCCTCAGCCCCAGGTCCTGGGGATGAGCTGTGGATGGTCCCTTAGGGCTGCAGGACCCCTGGGATGGACACACATCTCTGTGTCACCTTGGGATGGGGAAATCCACCCCTTCTGGCTGCCTGCTGAAAGGGCTCAACCAGGAGATCGTGGTCCTCCCCATCCATCCCCTGCAGATGCTCCCTGGTCCCCCCCATGCTCAGGCTGGAAAGAAATTTTTCAGTTTTTCTTTAGAGCCCCTGTGACAGCTCATGGGGGGGGGGGGGCTGAGCCAGGCTGCTAGGGCAGGTAAGAAATTCCAAGCGTTTTTCCCTGTCAGGCCAATCCCCTGGATGCTGATGGATGTGCTGGCCAGGGCTGGGGGGCTGCAGGTGTGCCTGCCAAAGGCCTTGGGGGGGGCTCACCAGATGCTGGAGCTTCTGAGGGGTGAGAGTGAGGAGAAGACCTTGGAAACCCCACTGAGGCTGCAGGATTTGTCCCTGACACAAAGTGGGCACTGGAAGAGAGGAACAGGATTTGGAGGAGGAAAATCCCTGCTGGAGGCTGTCCTGGCTGGGGATGGTCCTGCAGGAGAGCTGGAGACTCTGCCTGGCTTTGGCAGAGATTTTTTGTGGAGCTGGGGTCTGCTGGTGGTTTGTCCCATGGTGGCCAAAAGGCTGAATCCCTGGCCCATGCAGTTTTCCTGGTCTTTGGAGCTTGTTTGGGCTGGGATGCAGCCTGGCTAGAGGGTCAGGGACCTCCTGGAGTGAGTCCAGAAGAAACCCTGGAGCTGCTGGGAGGGCTGGAGCAGATCTGGAGCCAGGCTGAGAGAGTTGGGGGTGTTCAGCCTGGAGAAGAGAAGGTCCCAGGGACACTGTGGCCTTTTGGTGCCTACATAAAGCTCGTAAGAAAGGTGGGGACAGAACTTTTAGCAGGGCCTGCAGGGATAAGGCAAGGGGTGATGGTTTCAAACTGAAGGAGGGGACATTCAGACTAGTTACAAGGAAGAAATATTTTACCCTGAAGGTGGGCAAACACTGGCCCAGGTTGCCCAGAGAGGTGGGAGATGCCCCATCCTTGGAAGTGTTCAAGGCCAAGTTGGATGGGGCTCTGGGCAATCTGGTTAGGTGGGAGATGTCCCTGCTGACTGCAGGGGGGACCAGATGGCCATTATAGGGCTGAGCATCTTGGTGACCCTCCACTGGACTCTCCTCTTCCTCCATACCCTCCTTTGGACTGGGCAACCCCAAACGAGCTGCAGGAGCATCCCTGGTGCCTGGCAGGGGAAGACACCTCCTGGAGGTGCCGACTGCACCCCTCATGCCATGGCCTGGGACATTTTTTTCTTTATTCCCTACAAAAGCAAATTGCTGGCAGACATCAGGTGTGGGATTGCTG
>JAAWXA010000039.1:6133091-6146915 GCA_038090715.1 Florisuga fusca
CTTATACACATCTGGGTCTGCTGGTGGTTTGTCCCATGGTGGCCAAAAGGCTGAATCCCTGGCCCATGCAGTTTTCCTGGTCTTTGGAGCTTGTTTGGGCTGGAATGGAGCCTGGCTAGAGGGTCAGGGACCTCCTGGAGTGAGTCCAGCAGAAGCCCTGGAGCTGCTGGGAGGGCTGGAGCAGCTCTGCTCTGGAGCCAGGCTGAGAGAGTTGGGGGTGTTCAGCCTGGAGAAGAGAAGGCTGCAATGGGGAGACCTTAGAGCACCTTCCAGTGCCTGAAGGGGCTCCAGGAAAGCTGGGGAGGGACTGGGGACAAGGGCCTGGAGGGATGGGATGAGGGGGAATGGCTTTGACCTGGGAGAGGGGAGAGTGAGGTTGGAGATGGGGCAGAAATTGTTTGGTGTGAGGGTGCTGAGCCCCTGGCCCAGGTTTCCCAGAGAAGCTGTGGCTGCCCCATCCCTGGCAGTGTTGAAGGTTGGATGGGGCTTGGAGCACCCTGGGCTGGTGGGAGGTGTCCCTGCCCATGGCAGGGGGGTGCTGGGTGATCTCTAAGGTCCCTTCCAACCCAAACCATCCTGTGATTCTATGATCCTTCTGAGATGGCGTGGCTAGGGAATGAGAAGGCAACTGGAAATTAGTAGACTTGAGATGATGCAAATGGTAGAAAACCAGTCCCAGCTTCACACACACACTCACAGGGATGGGGAGTGAGTTGTCCCAATGTCTCTCAGATAGGAGACCTTGGGGCTATGATAGGTAGTCCAGTTGGTACACTGGTGGTTAAAAAATAGTTTGGACATTGCTAATTATGGGGAAAGGGTAGAGAATAAAATAATAAACATTGTAATGCTACTTTCTTGGAGCATGACAGAGCTCCAAGTGCAACCTGAGGGGGTCATTGGGAATGTGGATGGTAATTGAGTGCTCTTGGCAATGCAAGTGTGAGATGGCATCAAGTGAGATGGGAGCTTCAAGGGGATGGAGCTGTGTGCTGCAGGATCAGATGGGTGCAGAACATTGGCATGGAATGGAAACATCTGGGTCAGTTGGTGGAAGAATCATCACAGAGGGGATGGTAAATGCAAACAGTCTGCCTCTGAGACAGTCCATGTAAATTGTGTGAGGGTGGGGAGGGGTTGTGGGCAATGTGTGGGGCTGGACTCATGCCCTGCCCCCGGGGTGGCCATGGTTTGGGGGGGTTGTGGTTTGGTGTAGCCACTCACAGCTGTGACTGTGACAATGGCTGAAAATCCCCTTTGCATTCATGAGAAGAATCCCCAAGAAGCCCCCTTGGTGGGGGAGCAGAGGGAGGTGTCTGCATGGGGACCCCATCTCTGCCTCCTTGGAGCCTTCAAACCAGCTGCTGCTTCACTTGTTTTCCCTTCAAATTGTCAACTTTTGGCTTTGGACTGAGCGGAGCCCCGATGGGTGTTTCCTGGCAGCATTGCCAGGCTTGGGACATCCCCACCAGCCCCCGTCCTCCCCCCTTACAGCTGCTCTTGGTTCTTTTCCAGGCTGCCCCTCAGGGACGTTCAAGGCCAGCCAAGGGGATGAAGGATGTGTCCACTGCCCCATTAACAGCCGGACCACCTCGGAAGGGGCCACAAACTGCGTGTGCAGGAACGGATATTACCGGGCAGATGCTGATCCTGTTGACATGCCATGCACCAGTATGTGAGCTCTGGGCAACTGGGGAGAAGCCACATGGGACTAGGAAAGGAAATACACATCAGACAAAGCACCAAGGGATGCTTGATAAAGCACGAGTGTATCAGTGGGGGTTTGGAGGAGAGCCAGGGGGCTCAGGGCACCTCATGCTTAACCCTGTGCTGGGCACTGGGGAGGCTGCACCCCAAATCCTGGGGTCAGTTCAGGGCCCCCCAGGAGCAGAAGGACATTGAGGGGATGGAGAGTGTCCAGAGAAGGGAATGGAGCTGGGGAAGGGGCTGGAGAGCAAGGAGAAGGGTCTGGAGAAGTTGTGAGGAGCATCTGAGGGCCCTGTGGGTGCTGATCCTGGAGCAGAGGAGGCTGAGGGGAGACCTTCTGGCTCTCTGCAACCCCCTGAGAGGAGGTTGGAGCCAGGGGGGGTCGGGCTCTGCTCCCCAGGAACAAGGGATGGGACAAGAGGAAGGGCCTCAAGTTGTGCCAGGGGAGGTTGAGGTTGGAGCTGGGGAACAATTTCTCAATGCCTGGAAAGGGTTGTCAGGGCCTGGCCCAGGCTGCCCAGGGCAGGGCTGGAGTCCCCATCATCCCTGGAGGGGTTTCAGAGCCTGGAGATGTGGTGCTGAGGGACATGGGGTGGTGGTGGCCTGGGCAGTGCTGGGCTCATGGTTGGACTTGATGATCTTAAAGGACTTTTCCAACCAAAATGATTCCATTGTTCTATCCTTGCAGCCATCAGTCTTTCTTACCCTGGGCCAGTCTGTGTTTGTGAGCATTAGAGATGCAAAGAGGACAGAAATTTGGGTGCTGCTCTAGGCAGTGGGGTGACTTCACTCTGTGGCTGGAGCTAGACAAGGAGACCTGCATGTTGGCACAGATGAAAGTGATACAAAGCCCATTAATTAGGAACACTACAAAAAATAAGTGGTGCTTTTTGCCAGGGTGTCACAAAATGATGAACCTGGGTTAAGAGGTCTTGATTCTGCTTCTGCCTTTGGCTGTCGAGCTTCCTCCACACAAAGAGAGCAAGGAGACACCAGGAGAAGCTCAGGGTTCAGCCTTGCCTGCTCCAGAGTCCTTCCCAGGGCAGAAGAAAAAGGATGGGGTTGTAGCCATGTGCAGGGCTCTGGCTTTTATACCTTTCTTTTACACCTTTCTTTTACACCTTTCTTTCTCTTCCCTTTTCAGCCATCCCGTCTGCCCCTCAGGCTGTCATCTCCAGTGTGAATGAGACCTCCCTGATGCTGGAGTGGAGCCCCCCCAGGGACTCGGGGGGCCGGGAGGACCTGGTGTACAACATCATCTGCAAGAGCTGCGGGTCGGGGCGCGGGGCATGCACCCGCTGCGGGGACAACGTTCAGTTTGCCCCCCGGCAGCTGGGACTGACTGAGCCCCGCATCTACATCAGTGACCTCCTGGCACACACCCAGTACACCTTTGAGATCCAGGCTGTCAACGGGGTCACCGACCAGAGCCCCTTCTCCCCCCAGTTTGCCTCTGTGAACATCACCACCAACCAAGCCGGTAAGGTGCAGCCTCGTCTTTCCCCAGAGCTCTCCGGGGGTGGGGAGGTGGTGGGCAGGGATCTCCTGGCACAGTGTCCTGTGTGTGATGAGCAAAACACGTGGGCCTGGCAATTCCTGGATGAATCCTGAACCTCAGGTGTGAAAAATCCCAGAATCATCCAGGTTGGAAATGACCTCTGGGATCATCAAGTCCAACCCTAAATCCGCTACCAGTGAGGTTCCCAGCCCATGGCACTCAGTGCCACATTCAGTCTCTTCTTAAAAACCTCCAGGGATGGAGAATCCACCCCCTCCCTGGGCAGCCCATCCCGATGTCTGAATGAAAAATATCCCTGATTTCAGTGGAAAGCTGAAGTGTGCCCCAAGGCAGAGCTGCCCTCCCCATCACCTCAGCAGAACAGCTCGTGCCCCAGTCCCCTGATGTCTCAGCATCCCTCTCCAGCACCAGGCAGGTGCTGTTCCTGAGTCTGCCCCAGGAAGCTTGGGATCCACACCCCACCAGAGTGTTGCAGGGGTGGGGAGGTGAGATGAGCTCCAGCATTTTGACACAAGCCATGATCTCTGCTCTGGCTGAAAAGAAAGGCAGGACAGGCCATGAAGGCAAAGGGAGCTGCACAGCAGAGGGGCTGGGAGGGGATGTATGGGATAAACATCTGAAAAATCTGCTCCAGGTCCTGTCCCACAGCAGAGTCACCTCTGCAGCTGAAGAAGACCCAGCAGGGGGGGGTTTCACTCGGGGTCTCCAGCTCTGTCCTGGCCTGGGGGGTTGCTGCACTCCCCCTGGGCTGGGTGGTTTTGTTGGGGGAAGGGATGTGTTGGAGTGTTGGGTCATGTGGGACCTCCTGGGTGGGTAGCAGGGTGCCCCATGGAGCTGCTGCTCAGGGGCTGCTCTCATCAGCCCACCTGGAAACCAGCTGGAGCTGGAGCCCAGGGCCAGGGCTTTGCTGAATCCAGTTGCACAGTGGAAACACACCAATGAAGTCCAAGTACGTGTGGGAGCCAAGGAGGTCCTGTGGTCCCCCTGAGGGCTGCAGCAAGTGTGTGGGGTTGTGTGACCATGCCTTGGACACTACCTCACCTTCAAGACTGAATTTGGGAGTGATGGATTTTGGATTGCCTGGAGCCCATGGAGTGTGCAGGCTGCAGGGGACAGGAGGTGCTTGGTTTGGGTAAAGCAGCAGTGGTGCTGAGGGGCAGCACTGGGTTGGGTATGGCAGAGTGCCTGGACAGAGGGGACCTGCAAAAGTGGTTTTTGTCTGTGGCCTCTGACCTTAAATTATCTCAGGAGCCAGGGGGTGACAATGTTTTCTCTACCACATCAGGAGCCCTGAAGGCAGATTTAGCCCAGCACTGAGCTCTGGTCTGACTGCAACATGATGAGGAGAGAGTCAGAGAATCACAGAACAGGTTGAGTTGGAAGGGACCTTAAATCCCATCCAGTGCCACCCCTCCCATGGGCCCAGGGTGCTCCAAGCCCCATCCAACCTTCAACACTGCCAGGGATGGGGCAGCCACAGCTTCTCTGGGAAACCTGGGGCTCAGCACCCTCACACCAAACAATTTCCTCCTGATGTCTCACCTAATTCTGCCCTCTCACAGTTTAAAGACATTATCCCTTTTCTTATCACTCCAGGCCCTTGTCAGAAATCCTTCCCCAGTGTCTCCCTAGAGGACAGGGACCTGTTGCAGCTTCCTCTAGCGACAGCTGATGGATATGGGGTGGGTTCAGTGTTACCTGGGGCTGGGAAGGGGCTGTGCACACCTTCTGCCTGGTCCCACACTATAGTCGAGTCACAGAATTCTCAGATTTTGCACTTTGCAGTTACCTGGTCTGCTTTTTACTTTCATCTGCTGCCTGTGGCTACTTCCACCTTAGCAAAACCAGAGAGCTGAGTTGCAGGCAAATCCTTTTTTTGGTCCTCTGGATCCTCCTCCTTGTGTTTTCCTTGTTTGACACTCCTTTATTATCAGGGCTCACACTTCTCAGCCTGCGTGATGTCTCTTTTAATGTATCTATTCATTAGCACTAAACAGTAACTGTCTGCTTGCTAATTCCTCTGTAATTAGAGGCTCTGAATTCTTCTGCTTACACTCAGCACCGCCTGGCAGCCTTGATGTAGTTCATTAGCAGTTGGTAGCAGGAGCTGCAGACACAAAGGCAGAGCTGGGACAGGAGAATGGAGGGTGTTGTGGGGAGAGGAGAGGGATGAGGCTGGGGAAGCAGCAATCACAGCCTCCTGCTGCCTTTGCACTGTGCTGGGTCTCCATCTCAGGCAGAGCAGGGGACTGGATATGTGATGGAGCTGGGGGCAATGGCCTCCCTGCCAGGTACCCACCATCCTGCCCTTCAGGGACCTCCCCACCCCAAATTAATCAAGGCAAAACCCCCCTGGTTCAGCGCAGGAGCAGTGGAGCAAACTCTGCTTGGTGCTTTGGGGTCCCAGGAGTGATGCCACAGCAGCAGCATCTTCCATCTTCAGGCATCAGAAATCCTTCAGCACCCCAGGAAATGCAGATGATCCCCATAGAGGAGCCTGAGGGCAGGTTCTGAGCACGTGCAGAGGAGGATGTTGTGGTGACCACCATCCCCAAGGGGACACTTGAGCTCAAAGCAGGTGACACACCACCCCCCTCCTTGTTCTCCCAGAGGTGGCTGTGGGCATGATTGTTGTGCCCCACTCCCCTGAGTTTCACTCCATTGGTTGAGTTGGACTGACATGAACCCCCATAGTGAGTTCTGCTGACACTGGTGGTGGAAACATCAACCAAAGCTGTTCTGCTGGTGTGGTGTGGTGACAGGACACTTCTGCTGGTGTAGCCACAGGCAGCTTCTCTCAAGGACAAAAAAAGAGTTAATTACCCAAACTGAATCATCCTTTCTTGCTATGGAGGTGGCTTTCCAGAATGTGGATCTGCCCACAACTCTTTGTGAAAACTTCTATATTCTTCATCCTGAATTTTTAACTAGATATTGCACCCAGCAGCAGCTCTGCTGCAGATAAAGTGAATTTCTTGACTGTTGCCTTTATACATCCAGTGTAAAGTGCTACCACACTCACCATGCCAGCAGCTCGTACCTCCCTGGTGCCTTCTCTCTTGGTTCCTTTAGCTGCTTCTTCCCTTGATGCAGTCTCCCAGGCTGCAAGCAGAACCTGCATTTTGCTTTCCAGACCCAAACACAACCTTGTGATCATTTTCATGGGCTCACCCATCATTACTGCCCCCAGAAGTTGTCATTTCCAACCCTGCCATTTGGGACACTTGGCCAGCAAGGTTGTTATATCATTTCCCAGGTCTATAATAATTTTAAGGAGAGGTTCTGCCTTGGCTGTGCTGGACACAGAATGAGTCCCCTCTGAGTGCCAGCCTTGTTTAAAACTAATTTCATATATTGTGGGTGATGCTGAGCCAGGTGTTTCAGACACTCTTAAGTCTGAAAACACTCTTGAACTCCTGAATTCACAAAAAAACCCCAAACAATACATTTTGGCAAGAACTGCTTCAGTGAAGTGGGGCTGTGCTGTGCCCACTTTCAGCCATAGGATCCCATCAGGGTTTGTGGAGGGGACATTTGGGGTCTCTCCTGTTTGCAGTGGGGCTGTCACCAAGAGCAGATCTGCTGTGGAATTTTCTAGATTATTCTTGGAAAACTCCACCTCTCTGCTAACCTGTCCCAGGACTACAGTCCCCCTCCTGGAAAGGTGCTTGGAATAATTTCCAGCCTAATTTGTGGCTCGTGCCCCCTGTTTTATCACCTTCCCCTGGTGAGAAGGGTGAATTCCCACCCTCTGAACAGAGCTCCATGCAGTTGTAGCTGCAGTTGAAGTCACCCCTGATGTCTCTGGGAGCAGATCAAACCAGCCCAGCTCTCTCCACATCTCATAAACCCTGTGCCCAGGCTGTCTTGGTCACCCTTTGCTGGATCCTCTGCAATTCCTGCTGGATCCCTGGCCTGGTGTTCTGCTTTGCCCAAGTTGGTGCTGACCTTAGACTACTCAGGTTTACCCTGTGCATTTCACTGTGAAGTTGTCACCTTTTGAGTCCCACCAAGAAAGCCATCAGTTGTCCAGACACCATGGTGCAGAGAGGGAAGGTCACCTCTCAAGAAAAAGAAGGTGGTTGCTTGGACTTGGCTCTTGCTGTGAGTGTCCTAAGAAGACCAAAGGTCTTGTTTAACCCTCAGAGGACAGGTTTGGTTAGAACTAGAGGTGTGATGCTTCCCTTTTCAAAGTAGAGAAAAGTGGAAAGCACCAGGAGCAGCAGAAGAGGAATAAAAAGAGCTTGGAATTAACAACTCTTCACCACCTCCTTGCTCCTCTGTCAGTCCTCAGCCAACCTAAATTTACCCCTGCCAGCAAACTCTGCACGATCCCCACTGCTTTCCTGGAAATATCTTCTGTCACCTCTGAGGCCAGGTTGTGTTTTCTCTCTCCTCTCCCCAGCAGGCTTCTTCCTGAGCCCAGCTCCATCCCATGCACCTCCCAGCTCACCCTCCCTTGTCTCTGCCCATTGCACCCTCTCCCCCAAAACTCAGCAGCTCCCCCAGGACATCCAGCTCTGGCTTGAGGGACTGTGATGTGGCCAAAGGAAACAAGTCCATGGCACATGGCCCCCAAAAGCCTTTTCTCAGCCATTCCAGAACAAAAGAGCTGTGCAAGGGCTCACCCCCCCCCCCCCCCCCCCCCCCCCCCCCCCCCCCCCCCCCCCNTATAGACCTGGGAAATGATATAACAACCTTGCTGGCCAAGTGTCCCAAATGGCAGGGTTGGAAATGACAACTTCTGGGGGCAGTAATGATGGGTGAGCCCTTGCCAGCATCCCAAGAGGGGATGGTGAAGGAGGGAAGCCAGGGGTCAAGGAGCTGAGCGTGGCCCAGTGCTTGGGATAATGACACTTGACTAATTAGAAGCCATGCCAGGCATCAGCCCTCTTGCTGTGACAATGTGCAGCCCCTGCTTGCTAATTCTTGGCCATTCTTGGGGGAGGGGGGAGAGTCCTGGGGCTGGGAGGGTTTGCAGGCTCAGTGCCCTGGGCACATGGCCCAGGGAAAGGGTTCCCTCCTGGGCAGTGATGGCTTCAACAGGACATGGGAAGGGAAGCTCTGGAAAACAGACTGTGGCCTCTCTGATTGCAGAATGGAGGAAAAAAAACCTGGGCTGGGTTCCAGAGCATCCAGAGACAAATTCAAGACCTCCCAGTGGTGGGGGAAAGTGAACATCCAGATTTCTGGGAATGTGTCCCTTTATGTGAGGGACTCTTGTGTCAGATGGGATAAAAAAGGGAGGATTAACTGATGTCAGAGGCTCTTGGCTGCAAAAAGAGGCAAAAGGAGCCTTAAGCAGATAATTCTATGTGAATACCAGAGGACACTGATCCACTTTCCTGATAAATACATCAAGAGCATTGGCAGTGGTGGAGTTTCCTGGCACAATTTCTCCCTCTTGCTGGATCTGGGTAACTTTTGATGATTGCCCCTCTGCTCTGCTCTTGTGAGACCCAACCTGGAGTACTGCACACAGCTCTGGAGCCCCCAGCACATGAAAGATGTAGACCTGTTGGGGAGGGTCCAGAGAAGAGCCCCAAAGATGATCAGAGGGCTGGAGCAGCTCTGCTCTGGAGCCAGGCTGAGAGAGTTGGGGGTGTTCAGCCTGGAGAAGAGAAGGCTGCAATGGGGAGACCTTAGAGCACCTTCCAGTGCCTGAAGGGGCTCCAGGAAAGCTGGGGAGGGACTTGGGACAAGGGCCTGGAGGGATGGGATGAGGGGGAATGGCTTTGACCTGGGAGAAGGGAGAGTGAGATGAGATGTTAGGAAGAAATTGTTTGGTGTGAGGGTGCTGAGTAGGCTAAATAGTAATAGAACAACATCCAGTGAAGTCTGTTTTCTCCTGTCCTGTCACTTGTTCCTTGGGAGCAGAGACCAAATTCAAACCCTGGCATGAACCTGGTGCATGAGTGTGAGTTGCACATCTCCCCAGCTGAAGGACCCAAGTTGTGCCCATACTGCTGTAAAATGCCACCCTGAATAATCATGTAAACAATCACAGAATCATGGGTTTGGGATTGGGTTGGAAGGGACCTTAAAGATCCATCAAGATCCAACCCCCTGCCATGGGCAGGGACACCTCCCACCAGCCCAGGGTGCTCCAAGCCCCATCCAACCCTCAACACTGCCAGGGATGGGGCAGCCACAGCTTCTCTGGGAAACCTGGGCCAGGGGCTCAGCACCCTCACACCAAACAATTTCTGCCCCATCTCCAACCTCAATCTCCCCTCTCCCAGGTCAAAGCCATTCCCCCTCATCCCATCCCTCCCTGTCCTTGTCCCCAGTCCCTCCCCAGCTTTCCTGGAGCCCCTTCAGGCACTGGAAGGTGCTCTAAGGTCTCCCCATTGCAGCCTTCTCTTCTCCAGGCTGAACACCCCCAACTCTCTCAGCCTGGCTCCAGAGCAGAGCTGCTCCAGCCCTCCCAGCAGCTCCAGGGCCTCCTCTGGACTGGCTCCAACACCTCCCTGTCCTTCTGCTGATGGGGACCCCAGAACTGGACCCAGCACTGCAGGGGATCTGCCTGAGTGGAGCAGAGGGGGACAGTCCCCTCCCTGGCCCTGCTGCTGGGGTGCAGCCCAAGGTTTAGTGTTCAGCTCCTCAAGGCTGTGGGTAAAATGCCAAATTTCTGTCTGACTTGGTCTCTTGGCCACCTGGTCCCTGTTCATCACTGCCACTGTCCAGTGTGCAGGCTGGGCAGGAAATGCTGCTTCCAAGAAAAAACCCTGATATTTCCGAATTAATTCCTGAATTTATTATGCAGCCCAGTGGAGTTTGCCAGGAAAGAGAGGAAAGGAAGCAGTTTAGTCTCAGCTTATCACGAGCCACTGGGTCCAAGGGGATGCCCTGCAGCAGGCACCACTCTTTCAAGAAACATTTCTCTGGCCTCAGTTTTCTGTGTTTCAGGTTTCAAGATCAGTGTGTTCCTGGGAAACAATCGGGCTGCAATTAATTAGCACTTTTCTGGGAAAGTGCCACCTTGTTAACAACCTGGGGGGCAAGCTGGAGGAGCAGAGGGCTGGCCCCTGCCAAGCATCCCTGCTTTCCACCAGCCTTTTGCTGGTGCTGGGGGTCTGGATTTTGATCTGGAGCAGGTGAGGGTTCCAGGTGGGGAGGAATGGCACGTGCTGGGGACAACCTTGGTGCTGAGCAAGGCCAGAGCTGCTCCAGCAGGCTGTGGGGTGGGATGCTGGGATCCTCTGGAGCATCTCCTCTGTGCTGGGATCCAGGCCCTGCCCTCCTCCATGGGCAGCCTGCAAATGAAGGCTGCAGACTCCATTAAATAATGAGCATAAAGACAACCAAAAGCCTTCATCTGCCCGGGCCAAATCACAGGGCTTGTGGCATTAGGAACTGCTTTCAAGGGTGTAATTTACACCAAAGCCTTCGTTGATTCAAATGGGGCCAGAGCCAGGACCAGCTTTGGACTGCATTGTGTGTTTTTAAGATTTTCCAGCATCTGTAGTTACAAATTCAAGGGGCTGGAGGCTGGGCCCACTGGGAAATTTTCCAGGCACTTGACACATACAAACAGCCATGGGTCCCAGCCTGATGGGGCCACCTTGCCAGGAACCTCAAAAAAAGAATCCTCCCTGGCTGTTAAACAGCAGCCTTCTGGATCTCTGGCAAACCCAGGGAACATCCCAGACCTGAGGCTTTTTTTTTTTCAGGGGTGAATAATGTTTATTAAAGAGCCCTCTGATGTTGTGTTGCTTTCTCCAGTTTCTGCTGGAAACAATTCCTTTCAGAAGTCTGGTGCTCCTGGACGTGCAGTCAGAGGAGAGGACACCAGGAAATAAACTGTATGGAGAAGCATTTTGAAATCCAACACTGAACTTTTAGCAGGAGAGGGTCCCAGCTGGAAGGGTGCTGGTGGAGGGGCTTCTGGAGGTCCCCAACCCAACCTGCCCTCCAGGGTCACCACTGAGGGCAGAGCAGGAACAGTTTCCCTTCTGCCCAGCCTCATCTGGATATTCCTTGCTGTGGTGCTTTTAGTGTTCACTCTGGGGGAGGGCATCCCAAATGGAAATCCATTCTCCAGGAGGTCCCACGGCATGGAAGTGCACAATGCCTGAGTGGCAGGAGAGAACCTTTATCTGGAGAAGTCAAAAATGGGAAAGGTTTTAACCAGGGAAGTCAGTTTTCAGTTGGACAACCTAATTGCACGTGGACTCTGAGATGAGTAAGAAGATGAAGAACTGGGGTCTTGAGGTCACTGGTGGGAGCTGGACTGGGGACAGCTGAACCATTGCACAGGTCCAGTTACCTGCTGGGGGACTGGGATGCCTTGGGGCAAGGGAGGGAAGGCTGGTTTGGATTAGATGTTCTTTGGGTGAGACACGGGCAGAAGACATCCAGGGCTGTGGGGAAGTGCAGAGTGAGTGTTCCTGGTTTTCCATTCTCCCCATCCTTGAGGAAGGGAGGTCACCTAAACCCTGTGTGCCTGTTCCACCTGCCTGTCACCTTGCACAGAGGCTCTGCCCGTGCTCCTGCCATTTCAAACTTTGCTTTTCTGGCACTGCTGGAGCCTGGATCCCAGCCTGGATGTTTTCAGGTCCTGTGGCTTCCAGGTCAGGAAAGCCTTTGCTCCATGAATGATCACAGCTTCATCCCCACTGCTGCAGGCATCACCCTTTGGTCTCTGGAGTGAGCTGAGCTGCTGGTCTTGGGCAGGGCTTGGAACAGAGAAGGAGCTCTGAGACCTGGGAACCCTGTACTGAGAAATGGGCCCTTCTGCTCCCACGGGGGATCCTGCTCCCCATGTAGGGGGTATGAGAGGAGACTGCCAGGGAAGGGTTAGGTTGGATATTAGGAACAGTTTCTTCCTGAAAAACATCATCAGACCCAGGCTTAGGCTGCCTGGGGCAGTGGTGGGGTCACCATCTCTGCAGGGCTTTCCAAGCTGTGGAGATGTGGTGCTGAGGGCCATGGCTGGGCACCCAGCTCAGCAGAGTCAGCTTAATGGTTGGACTTGATCTTAAAAGTCTTTTCCAACCACAGTGGTGATGCTGTAGTTCCCACATGTTGGAGCTACCTTGGTCCCTGGGCAAAGATGGTGGGAGAGAAGCTTGTCCCTGGGTTTTCCAAGTCTGTCCCTGTGCCATGGCTGCAGGGCAGTTGCATCCATCCCTCCATCCATGCATCCATGCATCCATCCCATCCCTCCATCCCTCCATCCATCCATCCCTCCATCCATCCCTCCCTCCATCCATCCATCCATCCATGCATGATCCAGATGCTCTTCTGGGCCCTTTTCCCCCCTCCCCTCCCCCTGGCTGCCCTGTCCCGTGGCCTCAGGACTCTCTGGTGCCTGGCAGCATCAGGGTGCATTTCCCTCCCCCTCTGCCTTCACCCGGGGGTCACCCCCTTAATCCTGACCCTGGATCAGAGCTGCTGCAGCGGGCGGGTAATTGAAAATGCCAGAATTCCCTCCTGACCCTCCTATAATAAAAGCAGTTCCCCCAGTCGGGTAACCTGACACTCCAGGACCAAGATCTGTCAGGAGGCTTCTGAGGAGATGCTGGAAAACTCCCAGCTGTTCAACTCTTTTTTTTTTTTTTTTTTTTTTTTGAGGGCAGGGGCTGGGCTGGCTTTGCTCATTCTCTGTCCTGAGTGTTTTCCAGAGCAAATGTTGACTCTGTCTGACATGACACGGGTTAGTGGTATTAAAGTGATCAGAGAGCGGGGTTTTGCTGCCTGTAACCTGACTCTCCCAGCTAAGCCAGCAGAGGAATGGAGAGGCTTTGATTGTCCCAGGATCTCAGCTCTGAGCTGCTGGCAGACCAGGAGGGGAAGGCTGAGCCTTGCAGGACGAGCAGGTGAAGGAGGTGGGGGGCTTAGCTGCAAAATTAGGGGGGGTGCAGACTGCAAGCATTTCAAATGCCTGCAAAGATTGTGAAAGAGGAGATGCTGAAAGATCCGGGTGTGCCCTGGCAGGAGGTCCAGAGGCTGGAGCCACAGAGTCCTACCAAACATTCCCATCAAATGGCCAGGCAGCCATGCAGAAGCTGCTGCCTGGGGAGTCCCAGACCTTCGGCTGCCCCCGTGGTGTTGCTTTGCCTGGTGGCAGCATCTTGTCCAATTTTCATAGAATCATAGAACTGGCTGGGCTGGAAGGGACCTCACAGATCATCAAGTCCAACCCTTGATCCACTCCCCCCGGGGTTCCCAGCCCATGGCACTGAGTGCCACATCCAGTCTCTTTTTAAATATCTCCAGGGATGGAGAATCCACCACTTCCCTGGGCAGCCCATTCCAATGCCTGATCACCCTCTCTGTAAAGAAATTCTTTCTAATATCCAACCTAAACCTCTCCTGGCACAACTTGAGACCGTGTCCTCCTGTCTTGCTGAGAGGTGCCTGGGAAAAGAGACCAACCCCCCCCTGGCTCCAACCTCCTTTCAGGGAGTTGTAGAGAGTGATGAGGTCTCCCCTGAGCCTCCTCTTCTCCAGGCTGAACAGCCCCAGCTCCCTCAGCCTCTCCTCATAGGATCTGTGCTCCAGTCCCTTCACCAGCCTGGTTGCCCTCCTTTGGACCTGCTCCAGCACCTCAATCTCCTTCCTGACCTGAGGGGCCCAGAACTGGACACAGGACT